>DWKL01003861.1:0-11114 GCA_018249415.1 Phareas burnsi
GGGGGGGGGGGGGGGGGGGGTGGGGGGGGGGGGGGGGGGGGGGGGGGGGGGGGGGGGGGGGGTTAAGGGTGTGGGGGGGGGGGGGGGAGGGAGTATTGTGATAAAAGATTGGGAATCTCTGGCCTAGATAGAACAAAAAGCAGTCGATAGAAACAAGACAAAGCTTTACCTGACTGCGGTATTCGCACCGAAAAGTAATATTGCAGAGCTCACAAACAGTTCTGCTGTCTCTACTGTAGTGCGCCTGCAATAGTGTTAGGGTTGCCACATTCCGGTTCATCTAGGTTTTTTTTTTACCTTTTCTATGTGAGAATCGAATCGGCCACACCACCCGCATCCACGATAACGAGTGTACAGGTCACTTAATGTTAAGTGGTCACTGCAGCCCACGGGCACCCACATCTAACCTCAAAAAACATTGAATCTAACTGTGCTCGTACGTTGATGCGTTACTAACTCGCTGTAAGTGTACCCTGCAAACACACCTCTCTAACCGTAAGTCTCTACTACTCTGTTAACATAAAGCATTGGAAAGTTATTCTTCTCGTCCAATTAATCATAGCCACCCCACAGATGAAGGCCGCTGTGGTACTTCCTCGGATGAACTAACTATTATTCCGACAGACTCTGTTGATACTGGCAGCCCTGGTTAAACAAGAATAGTGCTAGTCTATGGCACATTGTTCTAAAATAGGCCACTGTTTTGCGAAGACGCCGTTCTTTTGGTGGCGGCTTCGGAGCATTATCTTGGCTTTTTAATTCTGAGCATAAAAAATATTTACAGACACCGCGCATAACGAAGAAGCTTTTAGTTACGTAATCCGCGCTAATACTCGTAAAGGGACAGTGTCTGTTTATACATTGAAATCATTTTTGAAAAACCGAGTCACATCTATTGTTTAACGCTTTCTGAAATTTGTTTGTTTGCAAAGCACACAAAAACTGCTTTAACGTAACGTAAAAGTAAGGTTTCATACATTTTTCAGCTTTCTTCTTTCCATAGGCGGAGTAACATCAGAAAACAGTAATTAAAAAAAAGTTCAAGTAACTAATTTTGTAGTTAATTGTTAGTAAGTAACTTTAAGTAATTGATTTGAATTAAATTATTTAAATAAACCCATTTAAAGAGTAAAGTTAAAAAGTTTTATTTTAAAACATATATTAGCATAACTAAAATACCGGAGTCTAGGGCACCATAAATAAGGAGTAGTTTCACGCTGCAGATAAAAAGAGCGAAGTTCCGGCGGAAGACGCCATGTTTTAACTTGCTGTCAAATTGTCGTTTTGCCGCAAAATATCTTCATGTTGTTAGTTTAATGGTTGTTGTTTGTCGATTTTAAGATAATTTATCTTTTTTGACAATTTATTTACGAGGAAACTTATTCAAACTCGATGTTCATATTTCACTATTATTATTGGAACCTTATGGAAATTTACCGATTGTTAAGGCACCAATGCTGGGCATAGATCTATTCACAGAATGGGAAATGTCTACCATAGACGGGATAGTCCACCACGCTGACCAAGTGTGGGATGACGAACTTCACACACAATTGTAAACATTATAGAGAATATTTAGAGTAATAACAATTTCCTTCACAGTTAAAGTAAGATAATTAATTTCCAATACTTTTAAAAATTTCAAGGAACAATGCTAAGCACCCAAACATTCCTTTTGTTTAAAAAATGATGTTTTAAAAAGCCTTCGCCATTTTGCAAATAAAAGATGAACAGAATCAAAATAATGATTTCCTGCATCATTAAAGTACTGAATGCAATGCGTACGACCCAGTTTAGCTGGAAATATGGTCAAGCGTAAGCTTTAAGAACAATATTTTTCGAAATAGGTATATAAATATTTGCTGCACTCATACCCTTGTTGTGGGTTTATTTTTTTATTGTGTAGAAGAAGGCAACGAATATGCAATGTATCTATTTGATTGTTACTGAGGGTGGTTACCATTATGATAATGGTGCAGTAAGAATTCAGTCCATGACTGTTCCAGTGCCGAGCACGTTTCCTTCCATGATGAAGGGTTACGCCACTGTCTATTATGGTGGCCAAGACTACACACGCCTTCGAGAACTTCACAAATATTTTTTACCTACTGTTTAAAACGCTGCTGTGTGTGTCAGTGTGTGTATGTTAAGCACACGTTTATAAGCGAGGCAGGGAAAATGTGAGATGGGAATTTAAAAACGCACATAATGTCACCGTTTAATAGGAAGAATGGTAATAATTCGTTCAGGGAGGTACCACCGCCGCCCATTTAATCCACCGTGAAGCACTAGGTGTTTCGGTTGGAGAGGTGCAGTTGCCGGACACAACGAGGCAACCGTCTTAGTCCTGAAGAGTAGTAACGCATCTCCGCACGACCTTAAATAAATCTTAAGTCTTAATTCAGGTTAGATGTGAGTGTCCATAGCCTGCAGTGGACACTTGCATCTAAGGATCAACCCAAGGGATTTGTGATTAGTTCTTAAATGTAAACAAAAGTTAAAAAATATTCTACCATCAATATATTTGCATTAAAAATAGTTTTATAGTGTAAAGAGAAAAGTTATAGCGCCATGTATCATAAATAATAATTAAGAACGTCAAAGACAAGAAACTAGCTTCCGCCGGAAGCGGCCATGTTTCAAACTATGCTGTCAAATTGTCGCATTCCCGCCAAATTTACTGTCATGATGTTTTAAGGGGCATAGTTCGTTTCTTTTCGAACATTTTCGTTATCATAACGTAAATTGCGAAACACGAAATACGCCTGCGATTCGAATCCTGATCCCTTAAACTGTAATGTTTAAATTTGCTATTTTTTTATGCAAACAAAAACATGAAATATGTACCAGAATACCATACCATAAAATTGTTATTATATCTATCAACCATTCATTTATTTCGATCTTACATCATCTTTGATTCGCCGAAAATAACTACGATCCATAAATCATCCCTCTCTGTCTAACTTTAGAAACGTGAAAAGGACCGCAGATTTGAAGAGTTATTTCCTGAATTTAAATTATCTCTTTCTAATCTACAGATTTAATGACGAATGAAAGAGATAGTAAACACGTGTCGGAGTCTAAAATAGTAGCAAAAACATAGATCATTGCACCACATCTAATAATAAGATGGATTTGTACTGTTGTGTGTGTAACCTCATTTTATATATGTTTTAGATAAACCAAATAAACTTTCCGCCTCATTGGAATCTGATGGTGATTGATTTTATCTATGTGCACAAAAATGTAGAAGTTCGTCTGTGTGTAAAAACTTTTTGTATTATTGGAATTACGATTTATGTTAGCCTTTAAGTATTACTGAAAAAATATGTTTGAATTTTTTTTACATTTTTATGATCCAATTTAGGTTATTACGCAAATGTTATCTGCACAGGATTAAAAATGTCATTACATGTAAATCTTCAATTTTTGCCCTTTGCCAGTGATTCAAAGTTCCTTAACCATTGGATCTGTCCAAAATTAATCCGTACAAATAGACAGATTAAAATAAATTTTATTTCAAAAATATTTTCAAAAATAAACATTTGAATTGTAATTTGAATATTAAAACTAATTATAAATGAGTAATTAACTTGTTTCAAAAACGCAAGCGTCGTCGAGAGATGTCGTTAGAGCGCTATAAAATGGCCGGCTCGCATCCGGCCGTCAAGAATAAATTCTAATAAACCAAATGTTTATCGTGAATATATTTTTTATCTAGATTCTAGAGTAAGCTAAAAGTATTTACTTCTCGTCTCTCTGTATGAAATGATTCGTATACTATGGAGGTGGCCTCGTGTAATTCTAACTCATAGCTTCCTGTGGGTATAAGGAGTTAATTCCAAGAGATGGACGGCGTCTCCCTGCGAAGTTCTTTATCTTTTGCGGTCATCAACACGCACAGCCAAGAGGCAGAAAACTGTCCGATTTAAAGGAGGCTCGAATCAAGTAGTAGGATACTACGAGCTGATGGATGGAATGGGATTTTATCTGTAATTACATTTTTTTAAAAATATGTACATGAATTATATTATATATCGATTTATGTTTATAAAGGTGACGTTCACGTTTTAAAAAGTAATCGGTTTACGTTTTGAAAGGTGGTAGAACTATAGTTTAACATCAGATGGCCTGCACGCTCGTTTGCCACAATTCGAATATGAATATAAAATAAATAAAAAAAAAACAGAAATTGGGTTTTTTCTGTAATTATATTTTTCTAAAAATATCTACATAAATTAAATAAAAAAAAGAATTACATTTAAAAATCGGTATTTTTGCCACTTCGATTGGCTATGTGTAATTTGTGCGTTTGAGTATTACAACTCTGTGAAAAAAAAACAAAATGTCACTCACTCGTCTCATTTTGTGTAACGCAAAGTGTAGATTACTACCGTTTTTACAATCCAATATTATTCGTTATATCAATGCTGATGTACAACTCAATGCCAAGTCAATAAATCTGTTTAATTCTCATTTTCCATGACGTATTTTTGACGAAATAGATTTACATCGTCATAAACTTATCTTTCAACCCTTCTTTTGGCGCGTTTTGGAAAATTGATAAGAGCGATTTTTTACCATGAAGTTGGATAGTTATAATTATTTGCTTTACGGTCGGAAGTCATTTAACTAGTATCCTGTTTCTGTTCTATTTTATTGAATTAAAATGTTATTTATTTATAATCTTAGTTATTTTAAATTATTATTCGTAGTATTTGATGTCGTTTATTATTTAACTCTGTTACGTGCGTACATAAGTACACATAAGGTTATTCATGTTTGGACAGTAGTAGACCAACGTGCAGGCCACCTGACGCCACTTAGCGTCACTGCAGCCTCTGGTCTCCCACATCTAACCTCAAACAAAACTGAGCTTCTGTCTGAGGTCGTACGTAGATGTGTCATTACTCCTGTGGACTAAGATGGTCGCCTCGCTGTAAGTGCGCCCAGCCACCGCACCTCTCTAACCGAAATACAAAAACAGTTTCATTGTGGATTATAAGGGCGGCGGTGATACATCTCCGAACGAATTATAGTTCTACCACATCACACACTTACATCACTTTTAAAAAATACTTAATAAATCTGGTCACAAATTGCCAAATTCTTGCAAATTATCGACGTCATAAAACGTTGCCTTTCAAGCGATACTACTTTGATCTCATTTCATCACGGACCCAAGATTGTATTAAGTCCCCTGCATAATTTCTAAACACACGATTTCGAAAAGTCATCGGTACTTTAGAACCCGGAGCTCAGAGCTGGATTCTATACCACTGGGACATTGCGGCTTTTATGGGCATTAAATCTAATGCCAGTCACAGCTGTGGCTTAAACTAATATGACATCTAAATCTGTCCGTCTGTTCGCGTCGTCGAGCGTTGATTTACGTATTATGTCGAGGCTGTATGGTAAATGATCTTTATTTTGACATATTAGAGTTAGTACACACATGATGAAATATATGTAGATTTTTAATATATTGAACTGAGGTGAAAACCAACAGATTGTTATTTACGTACGCCTTACATATGTATATGTAAATAAATGTTAATGTTCGTTTCTACAAAATCGCGAACCAAAATTTCGAAGTTACGTTTATATTAGAAATTAATTGTTATCTGCGTAAAGTTCTCAAAGGGGTGTGAAAGTCTACCTAACCGCATTCGCATCAGTAGGACTACCATCCTTTCATTACATCATCATTATGAACCCATTAATGTCCCATTGCTGGGCACGGGTCTCCTCTCAGAATATATCCCATAGTCCACCACGCTTGCCAAATGCGATTGATAGATATCACACATCTTTGAGAACTTTACAAAAAACTTTCAGACGTGTAGTTTTCCTCACGTTGTTTTCCTTCACCGTTAAAACAAGTGATAATTAATTTTTAATATGCACATAACTTCGAAAAACTCAGCAATTCGTGCGGGTTCTGAACCCCGGACACCCAGCGTGAGAGGCTGGAATCTTAACAACTAGGCTATCACTGATTTTACAACCCATAGTTGGTACATATTCCAATGGTTTGGGACCAAGCGATTTTCCTCCTACTTTCTTTTTGAAACCGCGAAAGAGTGGAAGTCTCTGCCTAGATCTACTTTCGCTGACAGTTATGATCTAGAACTGTTCACGGAAAGAGTCTACAAGAGAGACTAGGTATCATCTACCTAGACCTACCTACCTACTAGGTCACCAACGGGTGAGACTGTGGTCAAACGCATGCCTATATATATCAAACAAAAATTGGCTAGCGAGGTGGGTCGCGTAAATCTGAGAGGTAACCCGTGCCCAGCAGTGGGACAGTAATAAATTGAAAATTATGCTGATGAAATACTGATACAACGTTACATTTTAATACGCCGTGTTTCATATAATTCTGAGATATAGGTGTCACGTTAATGATGGCTGTAAAATATCAATATTTTTTAATCTGTTGTACCTAACACAGTGGCGTCATCTACCAGCTTTGCGTAAAATATTATTTTAAAATCTAAAATGGGTAAATATGAACCGTTCCGAACAGTTTTGTCTAAAACCAACATAAAATCCTAAATGTTTTCGCTCTTAAAACCGTGCAAGGTAGACACACTCGGAACTCGGAAACCAATATCTTTGAAAGCCTACAAGTGGTTCATTCAAACCTAACAATCGACCTCTGAGCTATTGTGGCACTGAAGAATCCATTCCGTTTTATGAGGCCCTGGTACCTGAATGTAGTTTTTTGAAGAATAGTCGATGGCGGAGGCATTTAGGCGTTCAGTGGCCACTACAGCCTAATGATTTTTTATTTACTTTTGGATAGTAGCAAACGAGAATGGAGCTCGTTAGGTGGTAAGTGGACACTGCCGTCCATGCACCGTAATACACCCTAAATAGTTTAGCCCTACTCAAGGTCATAATCTCTGAGAATTCAGTTAGAATGTCGCATATTTCTCCCTTACGACACCCTTAAAACTTGAACACAGTAATTAAATTAATCAAATAATTAACAAAAAATACCAATTAATTAAACACACCTAGGTATGATTTATAGCAATGATAGCCTAATAACATTCCGGACTCTCACGTTGGTGGTCCGGGGTTTGAATCTACATCCACCTCTAATTTTCCGAAGTTATGTACTTATTAGAAATGAATCATTACTTGCTAATAACACACATACATACATGCTAGTAAATTATGTGTTACATCGGCGCGCGCAACTTCGTCCCACACTAATAAATTGTGTTACATCGGCGCGCGCAACTTCGTCCCACACTAATAAATTATGCGTTACATCGGTGTGTGCAACTTCGTCCCACGCTAAATATACCTTGATCTGCTTTCCTAAATGCGCCAAAAAAGTATTACTTCAAAAACGGAATGTTCCAGTATCTTTGGAAGCAAATGTTCGTATCGTAGTAATCGACACGCCAGGCGTTTTTACAATCGCTGCATTTCGCCATAGACTTCTGAAAGCTTTTGTTTGGAGAGATATTCAGGTGCTTTGCTGTTTTTGATAGCTTAGCTTCACGTGTGTTTGCATTAGTATAGGAAGAGTTACTCGTGGCACGTTTGCTGCTTCAATGCTGTAAATAAACCTGAACTTGGCCACAGATATATTGCACTTGAGGGCTATCTTGGAACGCCGCTTAAACGTTTGTTAGCCACCCACTAAACGATGGTTGGCCCCAGTTATGGCGACCCTTTTTATGTATCACTGCTGGCCACGGGTCTCTGCCCACAAGCGAGGGCCTGGAGCATACTCCAACACACTGTTTCAATGCGGATCGCCTTTATATATTTCCACACATGGTAGTGGTCAACCTGTGTCGGATGTTTTCAAACCATCTTCAAGGTTTAATGACTGTTATTCAAAGATGACAACGGGGATCGAAAGCTTAACGTGTCCCTCGAAGCACGAAAGCGCGCAAGAAATTTTGTCACCAGCGGTCAAATCTAACTGCTGCTCGGTTAACGTTGCTTAACTTTGTAAATCGGTTACAATGTACACAAACAGTGGGGCTATACGTGTTTCTTATTCGCACGTAGGAGCTGTATACATTCATTATTACATTCAGTATTATTTACAAGGGTAGTAGAACCTTTCATGGTTCCACTTATTTCTGCCTTATAACACTGGTTAAACGCTTCTGCGTTCTGGTGTTGAAGGGTGTGGAAAGGGAGATATACTAACACGAGACGATGCAACTCAGTCCTCAGGAATAGCAACCCACCGAATGGAATTGGAATTTTAATCCTCATTTGGGGTTGATTGACGACGACCCGCGTGGCACAGCGGTTACCATACCGATCTGGCACGCAGAGGGTTTCGGGTTCGATATCCGGCCAGGCAGACATTTAAATGATGAATTTAGATTTCTGCTCCGGGTGGGTGTTTGTTGTTTGTTGTCCTGTATTCATGGCACCCAGTTACTCCTATTGTGGGGCTATGAGAGTAGAGAACGCTTTAACTGAGTGGCAATGGAACTCGTAGTCATTGTCTTACTTTGTACCGAATAAGTTTAGAAGTATTTTATATGTGAGGAGAGTAGCTAACGAGTGTAAAAGCCACCTGATGTTAAGTGGTCACCGCATGGACACTTACACTTAACCTCAAACAGGACTGAGGTCCCACTATTCCTGGCACCCGACAACTACACATCTCCAACCGAAACACAAAATCACTTCCAAGCGTATTATGAAAATGGCTGTGGTACCTCCCCGTACAAACTATAAACTATAGTTCTACCAATTATTAAATGTTTAACTTTAAAATCAACTGTTTTTCACTTTTATCGGAAAGAGTTATATTTATTTTATGATCCGGCATGACGGGTAGTCATGCCGAATCTTAATTACTTAACTTACTAATGCAGCAGTACCAGTTTTGTTTGTAGAATAAGAGAAGTTAAAAGTTTTTGCAAAGTTTTTAGACCTTGCTAAGAGAATATTCCAGTTTGTTTATTTGCGTTAATTAGTTACATTGAAAACAAACTACTCCACCCATACTCCATCAATCCGCAGTGGAACAGCGTGGTGGAGTATCTTCTAGGACTCCCTTACTTGTGGAGGAGACTCGTGTCCAACAGTGGGACATAAAAAGGCAGTTAAAAAATGAAACCCAGGAAATATGATAGCCTAGTTGGTAAGATTTCCGTTACTCACATAGGGCCCGAATGTCCGAATCCTTATATAATTATAAATTAATTATGACTTGTTTTAACGTTCAAGTAAAACATCGTGAGGAAACCTATACATCTGAGAGTTCTCTGTAAAGTTCTCAAAGGTGTGTGAAGTCCTCTAATCGGCACATGGCCGGCGTGGTGGGCTATGGTCTAAACCTTCTCATTCTGAGAGGAGACCCGTGCCTAATAATGGGATGTAATCGGTTGATAATGATAAAATGATGATAATAAAAACTACGTGTACGTATATTAAGATTGAGAAAATATTCACGGAAACTTCCAGCTAGGAACACATTAATTAGTACGGTTGGCAAAAAAAACGATTAATCAGCCCAAAGCCCCGATTCAGCAAACAAACATTGCACAAGAAAATCAAAGTCCAGATTTCAAATTTCCAAGTTGGGAGCGAAACTTTTTTGCCGACCCTGCGAAACGAATTGCCGTCTTCGAGTTTAATTTCGTAAAACTTAATTAATCCGTAAAGAGTTGAAATACTTGTTTAAGATAAGATATCTGAAGCAAAGGTAAACTTGAGCTAAACGAAACTAAGTACGACTGCTAAATTAAAATGTAACGCCGTTTATCTTCAGAGTAACAGGTCCCGTAAGAAAAGTGGGTCTTTCAGGGTTAATCTTCAGGTGAAGGGAGATTACAAGGAAGAAGTACGGTGGCGAAATTTAATCTATAATTAAACAGCGTCTTAAAAAGTTACATTCATTAAGTGCGGGGTTAGTATTTTGAAGGTAGCACCCTGTGTGGCTTGACTCCGATGGTGATTATGCAACAGCGGTATAAGCGGTGCTGTGTTCTCGGTTCAGGGGATTAATAAGGGAGAGAGATAGAGGCGAGAGAGAGAGAGAGATATGGACATGAGAGGTCTTCAGGGCAGATACGCATCTGTGGCCGATCGTTTATAACTTTCGCTATAACAAAAATTATGAACCGCATACATAGTACTTTAATAGGTGGTAAAACTATAGTTTGTGCAAGAAAGTACCACCGCCGCTCTCAAAATCGTCCGTTAAGCGATTCTTGTTTCGGTTGGTAAAGCGTGGCTGCCGGGTATATTTACAGCGAGGCGACCATCTCGGTCCACAGGAGTAGTGCGTATTTACGTGTGACGCATGCCACGCATCTTTGACTGACTTCGAAATTCCGTCCAGATTAGACATTAGTTCCTTACTTATCACTTGATTTAACTGTAATCTAATATCGTGAAGTAACCTACAGGTGTCATGTAGATATCATATATATAAGTTTCTTTACGATTGGTAGACCAATTCGAGCTTATCAAGTTTGGTGGATTACGACCTAATCCTTTTCGTCCTGAATCCCGTGCCCAACAATGAGACTGCGGAAACTAAACATATGTTAGGAATAACATCGCAGTGAAAGGAATAAATGTGGAGATTTTTGGCACTGCAAAACGAAGGAACGCTGCTACGTGCCCGAAGCTAGCACGAATACGGTGCTAATCATATTATGCAGTGGCATAATTAAATGACGATCCCGGGATGAGCAGGGGAATGGCATTATAATCAGGATTTTTGGTGGCAGTAAGTTGCACGATAGATTTAATATATACGAACGACTTTCTCCTGTTACCGACGAAGTACAATCTGTATTTTATCATCATTAACTTAATTAACTTATTAATGTTCCACTGCTCGGTAGGGGGGAGTTAGGTCACAGTTTACCAAACTGGCCTAGTGCGGATTTGACTTCACACACCTTCGACAATCTTAGATAGAACTTTCAGATGTGTAGGTTTCCTTCCAAAGTTATAATTAATTTCTAATATGTACATAACATCGAAAAATCGGAGATTCTTTCGGGATTGGAACTCCGTACTCCCAACATGACATGGGACTCTTCAAAAAAGGTGCCAAAAGAGCTCTACTTCCAAGCCGGCGATGCATTGGCGACTCCTCTGGT
>DWKL01003862.1:0-11114 GCA_018249415.1 Phareas burnsi
GTGGTCACCACAACCCATGGACACCCACATCCAACCTCAAACAAAACCGAAGTTCTGTTTGAGGTTGTATATAGATGCGTCACTGGCCCTGAGGACTATGATGGTCGCCTCGCTATATGTGTGCCTGGCAACCGCACACCTCCAACCGAAACACAACAACTGCTTTACGACGGATTATGAGGGCGGCGGTGGTACTTCCCCAGACGGACGATTATTCTACCACCTATTAACCTATTTCACTTTTAAAGCAACTGATAATACATTTCTA
Source organism: Phareas burnsi (assembly GCA_018249415.1). NCBI lineage: Eukaryota > Metazoa > Arthropoda > Insecta > Lepidoptera > Hesperiidae > Phareas > Phareas burnsi. Next base: position 269 of record DWKL01003862.1, read on the forward strand.
AGCTTTCTTATACATATATAAAGATTATCATATTTTTTAATTTGCTTATACTTTTATAAAGTTAAGTTTCAAACGACCTAAATATACCTATATAAATATCCAGAGAACTTAACTGTAGACTAAAAATGATCTAATGAGTAAACAAACAATTTTACGATCTATAACTAACTTCATAATAATTAATTACTTTTTAATTACAAATAAACACGCTATCCACTTGATTCGCTACATTTGTTTGTTACGGGTGTTGCTATAACAATTCTTACAGTAATCAAGAAATCGCACATCAACATAATCTTTAAACGTAGCTCGATTAAATGATATACGGAAGTAAAATCCATATAAACCAAGTATTCATTAGTGTCAAAAATATATATGAATTAATAACGTTCGGGTTATAACCAGCGAATTTAAACTCTATATAAATAGGTTAGTTCACCAACATGCCGGTAGATGGCGGTACATACCTCTTTATCACATAATTGTCATTGTACAAAAATATCTCAGAATTTTCCCTTAATACGCGTCTATTATTATTATATTATTTTTCCTATTCTACAGAGTAGGAAAAATAATACCTGATTTAAATTTAACATTTGGATAAACACAGCACGCAGACGCACGCAGACGCACGGAGCGCGATAACCGCGCGATTTGTAATCTTAACCGACCTGCAAAGTGAAGCAACGCTGGCCACGATCGAATGTATGGATAATCGCCAGTTACTTAACATCATGCGCACTAGTGCGGTGGGCACGTTAAGTTGTCAATCCCGTTTGTTATCTTTGGATAGCTCTCGTTAAACCAAGTCAGAGGCCTTATGAAAGTTAAAGATTTGAAAACATCCGACGCGGGTGAACCGTTGACCCGATTCATCCTCCAATAATCTGCAGTGTAGCAGCGTGCAGGAGAATGCTCCAGGCCTTACCCAGTTGTGAGGAAAGTCCCTTGCCCAGTAGTCGAATATAAAAAGCGTTGCAACCAAACATGACACAACATGACTGTTTAAAATTCTTTAGGAGTAATAAAATGGTAATAAAAACTACTTAACGGATAAGATATAAATAGACAATCCACAGAGAATGCCATTAAGTTTGCCCTTTGTAACATCCTTTATTGTGTAATTGATATATCCAGTATTATTATGTACGCCATAGAATCAGAGTTGACTATCTATTTCAGTCTCTGCTGTATTAAATTTTTTCAACATATATGTAGTTAAATAATAACTTAAGCATGAACTGTACAGAACTGAAGGCGTTTTAAATCATTTTTATTACATATCGACTAACCAAACATATTTTAATAGGTGGCAGAACTATAGTTCGTCCGGGGAAGTATCACCACTGCTCCCACAATTCGCCGTGCAGTTACTCTTGCTTTTCGGGAAGGGTAGGGGGTGGGGGAGGGGTTATCGGGTACACTTACAGCGAGGCGACCATCTGAGTCCTCGGAAATAGTAACGCATATACGTTCGACCTCAGACAGGGTTCCAGTATTGTTGGAGATGTGGGTGTCTATGGCCTGCAGTTATTTTACCATCAGATGGTCGCCACGCTCGGTTGCTAGTCTTCTTTTTTTTTTAATAGTAGCAAATGAGCGCGCAGGCCACTGTCGTTAAGTGGTGGTTAGTCTTCTCACATAAAAAGTCGTTGATTGTTATGTGATATCAAAAATAAGTTAAGGAATATTATAAGATTTTAAGCTAATATTATCGCAGAAATTATACATTTTAATTATGTAACGGGTACTCACGATATGTGTTTTTTTTTCATTGCCGATATTTCGACCCAGTTGGATGAAGCGTGGTCACGTGGTTTAACCGTTGCCACGATCCGTGCAACTGGGTCGAAATATCGGCAATAAAAAAAAGCATATCGTGAGTACCCGTTACGTAATTAAAAATACAGAATAGTACAGATAAACATACTTAAAATAATAATTCAAAATACGATTATCTATTCTTATAATAATTCTATCATCGTATCATTCCAGGTCCTACAAGCAAGCGGAAAGCGAACAATTCTGTCGTGCGATTGCAATGCGGCCTAACATGTTGTCAGCCCGACGGCGGTCACCACCGGTCACCAAGAAAGCGATGCGAAGAACCAAGCCTCCAGACAGGCACAAGCGTACAGACGAATGACACACGAACTAGTCTCACAACCAACAACCAAAGCACTGACCACAATACTGTGATCGTACACCGTACCTGGAAAACAAAACTTAATCGATACTGCTATAAACGAAAAGGAATTAATTAACAAACCAAAATGGGTATACACGTCCTTCTAGCGTCTACAGCGCTAAAAACCGTCAGTGTTACTGGACTGTGGCTGATACCGCTTTTGCTCGGCGCTCTCACGTATCACAACTACAGCTCGTATGACCCCGAAGCTAGGGTCCTTGATAAGGACCCGAAGAACGAATACGACTTCATTGTCGTCGGCGGTGGTTCAGCCGGCGCTGTGGTTGCGAACCGGTTGACAGAGGTCAAGAATTGGAATCTACTCTTGCTAGAAAGCGGTACGTAAAAATATTTGTTATCAACATCTGTGGAAATAAAGGATTTGGGTTGAAATAGTACACGTGGGGGGAGGTCTATGTCGAGCAATGTTATTATTTTTTGTTTAAAGATTAGCAAACGACCATACAGGCCACATGTTAAGTGCTCACTGCAGCCCATAGATACCCACATTTAACCTTAAATAGGACTGAAGCCCAATCTAAGGTACGTAGCTGTGTTATTGCTCCTGAGGACTAAGATAGTCGCCTCGCTGTGATCCGATAACCGCACCTCCCCAACCGAAACATGAGAATTGCTTCACGGTGGATTATGAGGGCGGCGATCGTACCTCCCGGACTAACCAAAGTTCTACCACTTATTAAACTAACTATAGTTCTACCACTTATTAAACTAACTATAGTTCTACTACCAGTAGAATATAAAAGGCTGTTAGATACATACACGCGTCCGATATAATCAAATCGCCCATAAGGTCTCTGAAAAGGTTCAGCGGCTCTAATTCAATAATAGCAACCGGGACTGCCCGATTAACGTGCCCTCAGAGCACGGTAACACGCACGAAATTTGGAAACCAGCGGTTATTCATCCATTTTCCGACCGTTACTTGGCTTTGTTTACAGGTTGCGAACTGCACATATCGTGAAGATATATGTACTTCATTAGCTATATCATTCATCTTCGACCCATTATCATCGCACTGCACGGGTCTCTGAATGAGCTGGCCACCACGCTGGCCAAGAACGATTCGGTATCCTTTACACACCTTCGAGAACTTTACTTACAAAGACAGATATATAAGTTTCCTCACGATGTTTTTCTTCGCCGTTAAAGCTATTAATAATTCATTTCTAATAAGCACATGACTTTTAAAAATCAGACGTCTGTGTGGGATTCGAACATCGTCCCCCCCCCCCTTCCCCCATTGGAAAGCCAATTCTTACTACGAGGCTATCGCGGCTATAATTATAGCGTTTGTTGAAATAATTCCAGGTCCAGACGAGAACGAGATAACAGATGTCCCTTCGTTAGCCGGTTATCTGCAACTAACGAAGCTAGACTGGCAATACAAGACTGAACCCACCGCGTATGCTTGCCTCGGCTTCAAGAAGCATAGGTGCAGTTGGCCCAGAGGCAAGGTATGAAGCAGCCATGATTCATTATTTCATCTTTATACATAATTCGCTCATAGCCCCACACTGGGATTGCCTGTGCCGTGGGTGCTATGGATACATGCAAAGACGAGTACACAAATACCCAGACCCATAACAGAAATCAAATTTCATAATTTCGACGTCCGCTCGGCCGGGAATCGAACCCAGAAACCTCTGTGTCAGACCAGTGTGGTTACAACAACGCCACGCGGTTCGTTGTAATCTGTTATAATCAAAAGTATGAGCTCAAAATTAGATATTTAGAATAAGCACGTACAGTAAATTGTAATTACTTCCCTCACAAACCGTCGTGAAGCAATTTTTGTGTTCCGGTAGCGTAGCAAACGGGCGTGCTGGCCACCCGATGTTAAGTAGCCACTGCAGCCTATAAACACCCATATCTAACCTCAAATAAAAGTAACGTTCTGTCTGAGGTCCTACGTAGATGCGTCACTACCCCTGAGGACTAAGATGGTCGCCTTGCTGTAACCCGCTCGCCCGGCAGCCGGCAACACTTATAGAGAGGCTACCATCTTAATCTTCAGGAGTAGTAACGCATCTATGTACAACCTCAGATAGGATTACAGTTCTAATTAAGGTTAGGTATGGATATCCATGGGCTGCATTGACCACTAAACATTAACTGGCCTGCACGCTCGTTTGCAGGTCGCTCTTCAAACAGAAAAAAAAGAAAAAATATACTTTAGACGGACGCGTGACACCTTCCTCATATCAGCGTGTATTCCGTGGTGAATGTGAAGTGATAGCATGTAACCTCGCAACAGAAACCAATGTCGGCCGGAACTGGCGAGAATATGCACCGTGCTTCCGGAGTCCGGTGTTTCCGAAAGCTGTTTGGCAACTGTGCAACTAGTCGTTTGTAGGACGCTTAGTTTAATTAAAAAGCACTCAAGTGCACTTCGGACCGCACAGAAGTAAGGGTTCTGATTGCCCCGAAGTACAACGTTAATAATCATCATCAACTCAGTCATATCCCTGTGCAGTATACGTGTCTCCTATCAGAATGCGAAGGGTTAAGCCATAGTTTACCACGCTGGCCAAGTGCGGCTTGGTAGACTTTATACACCTTCGAGAGTTTAACAATTGTGTAGATTTCCTCAGGATGTTTTCTTCACAGTTAAAGCAAGAGGTGATTAATTACATACGCACATAATGTAGGTACATTTTTCGTAGGACAAATCGGAGGTGCTTACGGGATTCGAACACCGGACATCACGTGTGAGATGCCGGAATCTTAACCACTAACTAGGCTATCACTGCTTGAAGTTAATAATAAGGGAAATTAACTGAACATTTAATTCCACTATTGGGTACTCGTAAATACGCGTACACAATATTCATCTTATCGGCAGTAATAATAAGTTCATATTTTATATAAGTTTTATTGATAATTTTTTGCTCCCTTCTTTCAGAGGGTACTCATCCAAGCGGAGTGGGAAAATAAGGAATTTAAATATTCAGAAATTTTCGTGTGATGCAGCATGTGTTTAGAATGGTAGCTTTCTGTAGAAATTGTAGGAGGCATTTCAAGAACATTAATGCTCGTATTTATAAAGAAGTTTAAGGATGCTCGTATTTATAAAGAAGTTAGTGAACTATTTTCATTTTATAATAGTAATTGCTTGAAGATAACTCTGACAAAAGTTAGAATTACCACCCAAGCAATCAATCAAATCAAATCAATGACGACTATGTCTAGTGATAGTAATGACTTTATCAAGAAAGTACAAAGCAACAAGTAATTACTTATTTATAAATACGGGCATTAGACTAGCATGCAGGGTTTTTGATATAACTCCAGTCGGAGAAATTACTATTGGTTTATCAGATATAAATAAACTACTAATAAAATCTTTATTGTACACCATGACACATGATAACTGAAGAACAAAGTTATTTTTGCGGTCACGAATCTCAAACTCAAAATCATCAACTTGGAATTGCAACTGTCAACGTTCATTCTAAATACGAAAATTCTAATCGTGCGTTATCCTACATCAACTTGACTGCTATTTTATGTTCTTTTGATATGGCAACGTCCGTATTAACAATGCTATCTTAAAAAGTCTCAGCGCGTGCTAAGCCCAGGTTGACGAAATGGGCGATCTACGATAAACCTGATTTAACGAATGAAACGAATTTTGATGTAGTCCGTATAATGACACAAGGGTTAACTATCATATATTTATGGGAATAACAACACTTGTGATAGGTAAGCGGTGATAGCTTAGTGGTTAAGATTCCGGCTTCTCACACTGGAGGTCAAGGGTTCAAACCCTGCACCCGCCTCTGATTTTTTGAAGTTATGTTCGTATTAGAATTAATTATAACTTGCTGTAACGCTGAAGGAAAAATTCGTGAGGAAACCTGCATGCCTGAGAGTTTATTGTAAAGTTCTTGAAGGTGCGTGAAGTCTATCAATCCGCTCATGGCCAGCGTGGTGGCTATGGCCTAACCCTCATTCTGTAAGGAGACCTGTGCCCAGCAGTGGGACATTAATGGGTTGTTGTTGATGATGACGATAGGTACAACTATAGTTCAATCGGGGAGGTACCACCGGCGTCCTTACAATCTGCCGTGAAGCAATTCTTATGTCTTAGTTGGAAAGGTGTGGTTGTCGGGTAAACCTAGAAGCAAGGCGATCGTCTGAGTTCTCAGGAGTAGTGACGCGTCTGCGTATGACTTCAGATAGAAGCTTAGTTTTCTTTGAGGTCAGATGTGTGTGTCTATAGGCTGCAGTGACCCCTTAATATCAGGTATGCTGCATGCTCGTTTGCTACTCTTCAAACATAAACAAATAAAAATACTAGGTTTTAGTCCTGTTTGTGGTTAGATATGGGTGTCCATGGGTAGCAGTGACCACTTAATATCAGATAGCGTTCACGTTCGTTTGCTCTCAACCCAACTCTTCATTTGAGCTGCAGCGATGGTACACACAATATAAATAAATACGTGCAATAATATAAAATACGTGCATTTTAAGTGTGTGTGCACACCTATACATAGCGGGCAAAATGTAGCGAACAAAGTTTGCAACGTTATTTTAAAATGTCTTTCCGCTCTCAACCGGACACGGTCTCCATACCGATTTGCAAATGCGAATGATTTCTACAAACATAACGCTGTGAAGAATTATAAGACAAGCTAAGTTGTATCCTTATTCGATTATGGATTATATAATAGGTAAAGAGTACCGTAGTTTCCTATTGTAATTCTCGTGTTATTGTACGGAAGTAACAAATGAGCGTCCAGTCTGTGATGTTGATATCTCTTTGCAACATAAACTGCTATTCCACGGGAACAGCTGTGACTAATCCTAAAATGATCATGTCGGTAGTCATAAAACTGCCATGTTAGGACTCTTTAGTTTTTATAGACTCTGATGGTAATGGATCACTGCTGCTTTTGGACAGCAGCAGAATCAATCCCAAGTGTGTCGGAATTCGTACTTAAGGTCGAGAGTGCAATAAGATATACGGTGTCTATCTGTTATCACACCCTTCAAACCACCACACAGCAGCGCCTAACTTTTTTTTATATTATTATATAAGGGAAAAATAGTTGGAGCGGTGGAGTCTCCAGAGCTTCTGCTCTGGAGACTCCACCGCTCCAAAGAAGAGATTTACATTTTTTTAACTTTAGATTAGCCTGGATGACCAGATTGTGAAGATATGTGTATAGGGTCTATTGATAACGGTTTCACTCGTTAGATTGGTCTTAATGAGTACTTTGTAAAAAGGGGGAATTGAAATGATGGTGGAACTGCAAAGTTGCAAAAGGATATCTGCACAGAGACATCAACCTCAATTTTAAATTGAGGTATTTGGGGGTAATAAATCGAGCTAGATTGAAATCTCCTCCTGGGGTAATGCTGCTTCCATTGGCGTATTTTATAACGAGTCATTTGTATTTAGGAACTACGCAATCAACCGATATTATTTGCCATAAAATAACATATAAAACTAAGCGCCTACTTGGACGCTAACTCTATTTACAACAAAACTAAATATTATGAAACCATGTCACATATGAGCCTGATATGCAAAATAAATGTTTTATTTGCTGGAAAAGATTGAAATAAATTTAATTATGTATTCAGAGCATATAAAACTTGAGTGAGAAATACTTGTAAAATATTTCTAGCGATATGTTCTATTGATAAAAGCAATACAGGTGCCAGAACAGAAGAATGGTGATGATGACACGATATGTCCCTCATGTTTTTTTTTATGTTTGTAATGTAGCAAAAGAGCATGCAGGCCACCCGATGTTAAATGGTCACTGCAACCCATGGACACCCGCATCCAACCCCAAACATAACCAAAGTTCCGTTTGAGGTTGTATATGGATGCGTCACTACTCCTGAAGACTATGATGGTCGCCTCGCTATATGTGTGCCTGGCAACCGCACCTCTCACAACACAACAAACCGAAATACAACAATTGCTTCACGGCGGATTATGAGGGCGGCGGTGGTACTTCCCCAGGTGAACGATTGTTCTACCACCTATCATAATGGTTATATGGTTATAATGATTCAGCTTATTTTTATTTTAGAGAAGCAAAAATCATTTGTTATTTGTATTGTTCTTCTTATATTGTATATCCTCAAACAATATAAGTGGGTTAGAAATATTGTACGCTAATTCTTCTGCCACTATATATCTACACCTACTGTCATATGCATATTTGTACGTATCTTAACGAAAAGTCACACACAATAATAATAGCAAACAAGAATCGCGGCAATATTATTAGTTTTTGCATATTTACAGACGTATATCTGTGAACTTACCTTTACGTAATACGCCAAAAATGGCATAACACGCGTAACTCAATTGGGCGCATGAACCACACCTCCTTCATACTTCTATCGTCTTATATAGTGCTATAGCAAGCACCTAAGTTATCAGGTCACTGTCATCCATGAAAATGTGTCTATCGACTTTAAATACAACACGAATCTATCTGACAGCGATCACAGGTGCCATGCTGTCCTTGATAACTAAATTAGGACGCCTCATATATGAAATATAGCTTTACTGATATACGTAATATAAAAAAAACACCAATGTAGACACATGTAACACATAGATTACTGCTGTAAATTAGATGACTTTAATAGAATTAGATGACACGTAGCAGTGTTAAATTAGTAATATGGTGATATTAAATACTATTAGAGTAATTAATAATGCTAAAGTGAACAACAAAATTACTTGGAGCTCAATTTTCCTTCCTTGGTGCTTGTTTTAAAGAGGTCTATGACCAGCCATTATAATTTAAGATTTCGTATAATTGTAACGGACAAGTGTAAGTTTGTTTATAAACCAATCACGCAAGTGCTACTCTGTATGTATATATGAACGTGACTGATGTTTTAAATTTGATAGGTTTTTAATAGATTTTTTTGCAGATGTTGAATCAGTAGAGAAAACAACAGTTATTTCATGTTATTTAATCAAAGATCCGGTACGGACTGACTCGCAAACGATTTCACGAACACGTAATGATAGGTACCACTGCTTCTTTCACCACTTTTGAATTTTAGTTTTTTATTATAATTCAAAATTTGGTAAGTGGTAGAACAATCGTTCGTCTGGGGAAGTACCACCGCCGCCCTCATAATGAAGCGTGAAGCGCGTGACGCGTGAAGCAGTTGTTGTGTTTCGGTTGGAGAGGTGCGGTTGCCAGGCAGACATATAGCGAGGCGACCATTATAGTCCTCAGGAGTAGTGACGCATCCATATAACCTCAAACGGAACTTCGGTTTTATTTGAGGTTGGATGTGTGTGTCCATGAGCTGCGGTGACCACTTAACATCAGTTGGCCTGCATGCTCGTTTGCTACTTTACAAACATAAAAAAAATACATATGTATTTAGTTCTTATTAATTACGATAATTTAAATTAAAGAAATCACCTTTTAAAATCGTGTAACAATATACTGAAGTGTCGACCAAGTTAAACATAATTTAACTATTATTTTAATTTAATTTGCGTCGTCAAATTAAAATTCGGTCCAAGTTCCTCTGGGACCATCCTATACAATTCATTGTCGACCGCGGTCCCGTTACCGTGAGTCACGCTCTTGAATTCTAATATTCCAATTACCAGTACGTACTTTGCTGTAAATGACCCGAACGTTCCCGATTTCCGTGTGAGAATCGACCCGATTGTATTGGTCTACGTTGGTTGGTCGTGATCGACCCATTACTGTGCTGGTGGACACGGGTCTCTATTTTATGAAATAAGTAGGATCGTAGTCCACCGCTACCCAAGTGTGTACTGGTAGACTTCATATACTTCACAAACCAGGATATGGTCTACCTAATGGTACATAGCCACTGAGATCCATGAATAGATAACGATCCCGAACAGGGTTGAAGTCCCACCTTAAGTTGGTTATACATTCATTCCTGCACCTGATGACTTCCAACATAATCATAAGTTGAGTCCGTGGTGCAACTAAATCAGAATACAACATCAAATTTAAATTTTATCTAAAAGCAATTCTATCGAAGTGTACACTACGATCAGACCAAAGTAATGAATTAGAAAGTGGATGCAGAAAACTATTTATATTTATTTGCCTTTATATCAGATACTATTGCTTTAAGGTTCTTTGGCGTAGATTCAAAACAATAACACGAGTACCTAATGTAGTTACAATTGAAATAGACAACTCGTTTCTAACCTAATAGCCCCATATTAGCATTCCCTGCCTCATGGGTGACAAGGACACACAAAGACAATTATACACACGTAGACCCAGAATATAAATCTAAATTCATCTTTCAAACCCATCGCGCGGTTTGTCAGCTGACATATGTAGTATTATGTTAAAAGATATTACTGTTTATTTCATTATTTCAATAAAGAATTTACAAAAAAAGTATAAAATACATATTGACAATTCTGTTCATGGAAATATTTAAGATTTCTACAGTAGCGAAGGCGACATCCTGAATGAATGTTCGCGGAATACATACACAGGAAGCCCATAAAATGTGAACAATTTATGTAATTTCGTATTCTGTCGTGTATGCGGTGTGGTTTTTAGATACAACAAGTCCAATAATTTAGTGACCAACTCATTTTATACGATGTAATTAAGCAACATTAAAAAGAGGCTTTTCTTGTCCATC
>DWKL01003863.1:0-11112 GCA_018249415.1 Phareas burnsi
TATGTGTGCCTGGCAACCGCAGCTCTCCAACCGAAACACAACAATTGCTTCACGGCGGATTATGAGGGCGGCGGTGGGTATTCCACTGCTGGACCTGGGTCTTTCCCCGCAACTGGGGACAGTCTGTATCATACTCCACCACGCTGCTTCAATACAGATTGGTAGGGTGGTTAGTGACCAATCCGTGTCGTATGTTTTCAAAATTCTCACAGGGCTCCCGATAAGTTTTAACGATTGCTATACAATGATAACGGGGACCGACAGTTTAACCTACCTTCAAAGACCAGAAACGCACATTTTAGCTACTAGCGGTCACCCATCTAACTCCTGACCGTGCTTGATGATGGATTGTAGATCGATTACGATTTACAAACTATGCGCCCTTATGTATAAGTATCCTTGCATTTTGTAAGTTCGCATAAGAATTTTCTTTTTGTTATCAGGTGAGAGATCGTTATAAAAGGATTTCTTTCTACCGTCGGCGACAGACTTCCTTCAATGCAAGATGTGAGACGCTACGCTACGTGGAAACGGCAAGATAGCACAAATACAGAGCAGACATTTACATTTTTATGGATCGGTAATAGATGAAAATATTCCCAATCATCTGTTCAGATATTTTATGCATTTCATAGTGAATAACTTCCAACCAGCGTGGCCGATTATATCTAAGTTTTTATTACTGGCAAAAATAGTTTCAAATATCAATTATACAATGTTTTTTTTGTTTTATTCACTTCATTAATAAATAGTGGAATATTGTTAAAAACGCGGCCATTTTTTTTATTTTAAAAGAGAAGCAAATTAACGTCTGGACGACCAGATGTTAGGTAGTCACTGCAACCCATGGACACCTACATCTGCGTCAAACACAACTGTCCTATCTGAGCTCGTAGATGTTTTCCTACTCATGAGAACTAGGACGGTGTCCTCGCTGTAATCCCGGCAATCGCCCCTCTTCAACCGGAACACGAGTATTGCTTCACGGCGGATTATGAGGATGGCGGTGGTACTTCCCCAGACGAACTTTCTACTAAAGCATTGTAACAATATCTACATTATTATCGTAAGTGGGTACTTATTTTCCGTGCGAGACCATTTATATTAGCGCAATGAAAACTGAAACATTTTGATATTCCAACGTGCAACAAAAATTCGACATTCAATATTTCATCTGTTGAAAATTCGTATCTGCAACGGATATGGGAATGAAAAAGACAATAAATTCGCTCGATTTTAACATTCGTTTCTCCAATTTCCATATTCGTAAATAATAAATTAAAATGAAATAGACCAGCCTAGCTAGTAGATAGATAATAGAAGTTGCTAAGCTAGTCATAGTTTAGTTACCATGCCGGTCTGACACACAGGTTCCGAATTCGATTCCGGCCAGGCAGATGTCTAAGGGATCAATTTAGATATCTATTCTGGGTCTGAGTGTTTGAGTACTCGTTCATATGTGTCCATGTCATAGGACACAGGAAATACTAGTGTGGGGCTGTGAGTTTAGACAGCGTTTTATAAGAGAGTATCCACTTGATGGTAAGTCGTCATATTTATGAGATGGGTCATTTCGTTTTGAAAGCCCTATAAATGACAGCCCATTTCATTGGAACCGCTATCTGAATGTTTAATGTCATATATCCCAAAGTAAGTATTGTTTGGAAATATTGTTTGGAAGTAAGTATTGTTTGGAAATAAAGAAATGTTTCTTTTAATAAAATAATTTTGAACGTATTTATGAGATATCAATAGAATATATCAAGAATAAATCTAACGTTTAATAAAACTGAGTTAGAATTTAAATGACAATCCAAAATTTTTGTTCCATTTTTATTGGCGCAATGGACCTCAATAATGATGTTTGTTGCACTGCTTTTCGACTTTTTCTTGCTAGACAATGAAGCTAAAATACCGTTGTTCAACATCAAGCCGATTTCAATATTTTGCAGTTTTCGTAATCGGTAAAATACAAATTAAAGTTCCACTATTTGAAAGCGCTGTATTAATTCTATTTTTCACGTTTCAAACTTGCATATGATGTCTAAATGTTCAGAGCACTATTTTTCTTATTACCCTCTTTTAGCCGTAACTCGAAAAGTGGTTTTGGTATGTAGTTCAGTACGCCATATGTAGACGTCATACTCAAGAAGAAGTCAACGTAGAAGAAGAAGACGTAGAAGTTAACTTACGCTGATGATACTCCGTTTTGGTACGAAATACGTGATGTTGGTGTAATGTATGGTGGTGTTTATTTTTGTTTTCTGCTTGTGCATGTGTCCTATGTGGAAGGGCGATGGACACGGCATGTCCTGAAATATACCCTGAAATATGGTCGCGGAGTGGTGCAAAGTTGATAAGTTCTAACTTTTTTTATTGCTTTCCATCTTATCTACGCACGGGGTTCGAAGACAAAGACATCGTGTGTTATTGTTAAAACAGTGATATACTACTACACTAGTGGTGAAATTGCTTTCGTTTGCAGTCCAGGGTTCGAAACCCACTTGTATTATTTTGATTTTTTTCGAAATAAATATTAATTATCACTTGCTTTAACGATAAAGGAAAACGTCGTGAGGAAGCTTATGTAAAGTCTACCATTCACTTTGCCAGCGTGGTGGACTATGGCCTTGCCGATTTCATTCTGAGAGAAGACCTGTGTCCAGCAATGGGACAGTAATGAGTTGATGATTACTTCATTATTGGCCATCACTAACTCGGCTGCACAACTTTTATGTTCCACCATTGTGCACAGGTCTGTACCCACATCTAGAAGAGCCAGAAGCGCACTCCATCACACTGGTCCAATGCGGATTAGTAGAGTCCTTAGGAGTTAGTGGCCAACCCGTTTTGGGTTATTATTAAACATACCATAAGGTCTATCACTACTTACAAAGATACAAAAGGACAGCCACATTGATTTAATACAGAGAGATTATGCAAAGATAACGTTAAGATTTTTTTTAATTTAACCGAAAATATAATTTGCATCAAATAATTTAGACTGAAAATAAATTGTAATATTGACTAATATATGGTTACAAGTAACGCCAAGCCAAACTCATGCTGGCCTTCCTTGCCGACCCCTTTTTACACGTAGCGGGCTGCAATGAAATGGTCGACAACTAGACCGCCATCTGAATTGTAAATGTTTTTCCCAAACATACTCTCCACAAATCTGGCTGAATTTCGTATTAAAAAGAAACAAAATATATTATTGCAAATATCACTAGAGTATTTCTATTAAGAAACAGAATTCAAACGACCGTCTTGTGACTCATTTTTAGTATCTTCGACGCGAATAGAGATACTTTATAAATTTGACACGTGTGTCTGTCTGTGGCATCGTAGCTCGCCAACATTTGAGTCGATTTGATAATGAGATTTAGTTTTTTTTGTTTCTAAGGCGATTTTATCGAGTTTTCGTAGCTATGATTTACATTTTTATACCCTGTGTCATGGGTGCCATGGACACATATAGCACAATTGCAGAAACACTCAGACCCAGAACAGGAATATAAATTCTTTATTTAGATTTTTGCCTGGTCGGGAATCGAACTCGCACCTCTACGTGTCAGACCGGTATGGTAACCACTGCGTCGTGCGGGTCTTCTAAAAAAATCTGTTGAATCATCAGTAGCTCTTTTCTAGTAACGAAATGGCATCTACATGTCACAATAAGAGCCGTGATGGTGCCTCTAGAATTGAGTTGTTTCTCTGTATATAATTTGGTTAGTTGTTTTGCTAGTCTAAAAATTTCATACACTTGAGACAGGTGGTAGAACTAGAGTACGTTCGGGGAAGAACCACCACCGCCCTCTTAGTCCGCCGTCAAGCAATTCTTATATTTCGGAGAGATGCACTTGTCGTGCGTATTTAAAGCGAGGTGACCATCTTAGTCCTCAGGAGTAATAACACATCTACTTACACCTTCAAATCGGAGTACAATCCTATTTGAGTTTAGATGTGGGTGTCATGGGCTGCAGTGACCACTTAAAATCGGGTGGCCTCGCTCGTTTGCGACTCTTCTCACATACAAAAAACTTAATACCACGTTTTAAACTTACACGATTTATATCTTAATGTTTGTTTAAGTCTATCGTTATATACAATACTTACCAAATTGAGTTGTTCTAAAGCAAACAATACGTAACAACTATTACACGTAACACCAAACCAAGCAACAATCTCGACTCCTTGAGCCCTTTTTATCGGCCAAGCGGACCGGGATGAAATGGCGGACCGCCATCTGAACTGGGGCGCCATTTGAATTGTAAATGCTATTGTTTCTCAACTGTCTCATCTAAGAATCCGTTCCAAGGTCGCGTGCGGAGAAAAGAAAGAAATTTTTAGATTTCTGTAAAAACCATACGATTTATCTATAGGCGTATGGGTTTTTACAAAATTCTAAAAGTTTATTTTATGTGTGTACGTTCTTATTGTCCTATCATGTTATTAACTGTATGACGGACTTCATCATCGACCCATCAATGTCCACTACTGGACCCGGTCTCCTCTCAGAATGAGAAGGGCTAGGCCATAGTCCAGCACGCTGGCCAAGTGCGGATTGGTAAACTTCACAAACCTTCAAAAACTTTACAGGGAACTTTCAGATGTATAAATTTCCTCACGATGTCTTCCTTCGCCGTTAAAGCAAGTGATAATTATTTCTTATATGCACATAACTTTGAAAAATCAGAGGTGCGTGCGAGATTTGAACCCCGGAACCTCAGAGTAAGAGGGCGGAATCTTAACTACAAGACAACTATCACTGCTTATATGACGGACTTAGGAAGTGAGTTACTGTTAGATGTTTATCAGAAACTGATCAGTGCAGTCCGAAATCCTCTGCTGGCTTTAAATCTACCTTATTCGGCGCCCTTTGAGCGGTTCGTGCTCTCTATATCAACAATCCACCTAGTAGGGAGGTGCCCTGTATTCCTCTCTTACAACTCAAAACCAAACCCATATAGAGAAGTTCTTCAAAAGATATTTCACAGGTGCATTGCAAATGCTGGTGTTACAGCTACAAAGTGGGACTACTAAAAAAGAAAATACATTATTGTTAAAAACCGCGAAAATAAATTCCTTCTTTATGTTCCAAGAGCATCAAAGGATGCAGCCCATGGACGCCCGCATGTAAGCTTAAACACAACTGAATTCCTTTTTGAGGACGTACGTACAAGCGTCACTACTAACCACTTAAGTCGCCTCGTTTGCAAGTATGCCCAACAACCACATCTCTTCAATCAAATCGTGCACGGTGGATTAAGAGGGCAGCGGCGGTACTTCTCCGGTCCAACTATAGTTCTACACATATACACACACATACACATACACACATATATATATACATATATTACTGTCGCAGATTCAGATAGATTACAGTTCAAATGCTCGTTGTTGGTGCAAGCCACGTTGTTTTATTATCAATCAGTGGGCTCCTCCGGCGCTGGCACTATCTCAATAGCAAGCTAGTCTCTCTCTCTCTCTCTTTCTCACACACAAACCCGCACACACACACATATACCGGCCGAACAGAACACATAACGGAGATACGACATTAAACACTTTAAACATTGACACATAGAGTTTCTTATTATTGGCGTTCAATCAAAAACTGCCTGTGATGTTTACATGGAATTGTCATTTGAACAAATCAAATAAATACCACTGGTTTAAAATAAAGGATATCGGTCATTCAATACATGTAATACCGAAACACACACACACACACATATATATCCATGTTAGTGATATTAAATACACAATTCTTCATGTAACCCCGACTGAAATTCGAGGAGCGGTCTCGATTCCTGGGCTCCTTTTTATTTGCGAAGCGTACCGCAATGGAAAGGCGGACCGATGAACTAGATCGCCGTCTGAATTGTAAATGTTACTGATTCTCAGTTGTCTTATCTAAGAATCCGCACCAGGTCCTGTCCATGGATGAGAAAGGAATTTTTAATTTTTGTAAAAACTGTAAAAAGTGTATCTGATCAGATATATAAATGATAAAATAAGACCAATAGCGACTAAATATTTTGCAAGCTCCCGTGCTTCGGAGGGCACGTTAAGTAGTCAGCCCCGATCGTTATCATTGGATAGGAGACCTAAAACCGTGTTGGAGTTCTTGTGTGCGATCGCCTAACACAGGTCGGCCGCTGACCTGTATCCCCCTCCACCAATCCGCATTGGTGCAGTGTGATCAAGTATGCTCCAGGCCTCGCCAAGTTAGAAGGAAAGACTCATGTCTGGCAGTGGGATGTAAAAAGGGTTGGCTTATTCGAAATGAGTACCCCTTATTTAACGGCAGAAACTCGCTTTATCAGAGCAGACAAAAGGCTTCAGGAACGTATATGTTAGAAAAATCTTCAAAAGGTTAAGGCAGTTCTGGAAGTAAAAATAAAATACCCAAGCTGACGTTAAACATCATCAAACTTTGTGAGATCTTACAACTTTTGTTCCGATGTTCATTCCGACTTTACTCTACATTAAAACTTTCTTACCCTCTCTGTACCAACCTTCACTACAATGATAGTGCATAATGGAAAAGAATATAGGTACCGGACGTGACATAAAAAATCTGGATTATTTTCTCGGGAGCTAACAAAATTATAACGTAACGTAAAGATTTTAATAGTAGCATTGGTAATTTTCACAAAGGGAGATAATCTGACTTTACAACACGGTAAATGTTACATACTATGTAAGGAAAATTCTAAATACTCCTGTTACTGTTTTTATAACATAGTTTTTACGTAAATATACATTTCCTAACTTTTTCTACACTCATGACCCAGGCCAGGATTTCATGCGTCATGGGTGCCATGGTCAGACAAAGAAAAATACACGCAAACCAGAACACAAAAATAAACACTCAGACCCAGAGCAGAACTAAATTCATCATTTAGTTGTCTGCCTGGCCGGGAATCGAACTCGGAACCTTATGCGTGTGAGACAGGTATGGATACCGTAGCGCCACGCGGGTCATAGACAATTGCAAAATGATGGTATGTATTCATAAAAATACAAAATACATTTTACAAACGATTAATTAACGTTCACTTTTTGCATTTACTCTTTAAGGGCATATCAGAAACCCTAGTGGACAGAATGGTTCACGCTATTACGTCACTTTCGGAGTGCATATTTTCGGAGGGTATGCGTGTGCGTGAGTGGGTTTCATCCCGTTAATTTGATTATTATATTATTTCTGTCATGAAAGTAGTCGATATTGTATAAGCAAGCAACGAATTCGCAATAATCAATAAATTGATATTAACAAAGTTCTTTGGATCAAATCCCGATTTTCGTTCTGCAGAGTTAAAACATCAATACAAGTAATCTGTTGAAAACTTAAAACGAGATAAAATAGGTGAAGCAAAAATCTATGAGGGTGAATAGGTGAAGCAAAAATCTATGAGGGTGAAGAGGTGAAGCAAATAACCGATAAAACAAATTACGGAACTGGCATCAAAATTGACAATGAATGCCAAAATCAAATAACAAATACTCAGAACTCACACTGAGACGTAGACCAAGAAACAGTACAATTTGTGGCAAATGGGTCCTTTTGGCCAAATTTTGGCCAAATTTTTGTAACATGTTTCGGGCACATCGTTTCCTCTTTCCACTCGAAAGGGCGACAGATTTATTAGATTTCGCCCGATAGTCCCTCCCTCAACACTGTCCCCGTGTCCCTCGGGAAACCGTACAGAATTCGATTGAAGCTTCAAAATTAAAGGACAAGCCGCTTCATTACCATTTTTTGCCGCCTGCCTTGATTATATAATTTGTGCCAATTTTATATACAAAATACTAACCTAAAATCTAACCTGTATTTTAAATATTTAATCTTATCTAACATTATAAAGAATTTTCGCATCACTTATGGATTCCATAAATTTGGTAGACAAGCAGTGATATCCTCACGGTCAATATTAGTTTCCTGCTCCAGGTGTGCAGAATTTTCACTCTGAGATTTCCAGGCTTGCCACTATCAAATACCAATCATCACCACACACACCAACAACTCCGGGAATTCCAGGCTCGTCTCATAGAGAGAGAGAGAGAGATAATAGCATACACCAACCATCACCACCACCAATTATCGCTTTAACGGTGAATGAAAACATCGTAAGGAACTTACAAGTCTGAAAGTTCTCCGTAAAGTTCATAAAGGTGTGTGAAGTTTACTAATTAGTATATGACCTAACTCTTATTCTGAAAAGAATCTGATAGAATTCTTTTGTTAAATATAAAAATATGATATAGATTTTAATATTTTTAATCATTACAGTTAACGCTGTTTTTTCCGGAACATGGAACAACAATTTAAATGTGTGACAAAATAAATATATGCTATAATTTAATTGTAATCAGTGACAAGTAGGAATTCAATCCTATTTGGTGTTGATTACAGATGGTCATGGGCGGCAGTGACCATTTACCAGCAGGTGAAGTGTATGCTCCACTAGAGCATACACTCCGCCTACTGTGAACTGATTCCTATTTCTGTGCCTAATAATAAAAACTGAAGGCAGCCCAATTTAGGCAATAGTGCCAAAAGTACACTATTGACTAAATTGGGATAACTACAGTTTTTATTATTGCCAATTTTCTTCCAATATAAAGAGACGGCTGGTACAAACATTACGTACAATTAGGACCGTCAATCTCGCAGTCCTCGCCTCTCTTGATGAAGATGAATGGACCCTCGCAGTGAACAAAAACATTGGTACAACATTAGAAAACTATCTATCTTTTTCTTTTCTTTCTCTTCACGTAGGATGGTTTATTAGCTGCCGTCTTCCGCCCTTCGGCTGAATGACTGCGATGTTTTTGCGAGGCAAGTTCAGATAGCGAGTTTATTTTTCCATAAACGAATTGTTGATTATCGCGCCTTTGGCTTTACTTTGTTCCACGACTTTGTCGAACCACGACGATAAAAAGTGATAACGATATTAATGGTATGAATTTTGACTTCTGACGCTAGTGGTCTGGGGTTCGTGTCAGGTCTTGATTATGACATGATGATAAAGATGATGATGATGATGAAGATGAATAAGAAGAAGATGATGATGATGACAATGATGAAGAAGAAGAAGATAATAGTGGTGGTGGTGAAGATGATGATGATGATGATGATGGTGGTGATGATGATGATGATGATGATTTGCGGTGAAGAAAAACATTGTGAGGAAACTCTACATATCCGAGGCCTAAAAGTTCTCAAAGCTAGCGTTTGAACTCGTGGTATGTGTGGTATGTTCAAAACTTTTCATTCCAGAGAAGACTTGTGGTCAGCACCGTTACAGGGGGGTCGTGATGATAAATATATTTTATTAAACAATTGTTTTATAAAATAAGTACCTTAATATACTTAATGCATATAGGATAAGGGGGATAAAATGCTGTTTTATTTAGTACAAAATTCTTCGCACGATTCCCTTCCTTCAATGTCTATACAAGATTTTTAGTTTTTTATTCAAGAGTAGTTACATTAAAAATGAATTTATGCTGCAGGATAATCCAAATCGGCTTAGAAGTAAGAGATAACTCCGTAGACAAAAAGACAAACATCGTTTTGTATCAATATCATTAAAATTTAATCATCAGCCCTTAAAACTGCATTTATTGTACAATTTTAAACAGACACTGCAATTCTATCTATTTGTATGGATTACTTCGCTGCAAATATTTACTAAACTGTATCTTAAAGACCCATAGTATCTTAAAGACGAACTTTACTTGAATCAACACCCATGATTAGAAAATCTTTATTCATATGTATGGTAGCAGAGTCTTTCGGGGTTAGAATTTGGAGGCGCCACCACCATATCCGTTTCTGCCATATAACAACGCTGGAGGGTTCTGGTTTGAAGGGTCGGTTATAGAGGTGTGGTGACGGGTAAACCAAACCTCTCCAAACGAAATAAGAATTGCTTCACGGTGAATTATAAGGGCGGCGGTAGTACGACGTACGAATAGCTCTACCACCTAGACATTTTATAAATTAGACCACATTTATTTTCAGTGACAAAGAAAAACCGACAACGGTAGATTTTACACGAGAGGAATGTAATTTCTAAAATAGTAGCATATCAGCTCACTACTAACTCGAATTCCTTAATGTCTCCCCCGAGATTCGAAATGCAGCCCCATTCGGCAACATTTTTCTAGCTTACACTTCTAGTTTAATACTAAGAGTTTTTTTTCTTTTTTAAATAATTATTCTCTCATGCGTTGAGAAGCAGACACTTTGTGGTAATTAAAGTTTAAATTTATTTAAAAAGAACAACGCAATTATTTTGAACTTGGCACGATTGGGACAAGAGTGTTAAATACCTTTAGACATTTTTGTGCCAATTGTGGTGTACCAATCCAAAGTGGCAAATTTTATCATTGAAGAGTAGCAGTAGTTAAAGACGCCTGATGTTCAGTGCAGCATATGTACGTATCTGCAGCTCAAGGACACCCATATGGGACCACAAGCAAGACTGAAGTTCAATTTAAAGTAACATTTACGTTAATCCTCCTGAGGATTGACGGTCGTCTCGCTGTGTGTAACTAGATCAAAAAATTGTGTGATCAAAAGTTAGAACATTGAATTTTTTCAAGCCCAATGATGAAATATGCTTATTATGTCACGTGTAACTTTCGTCTTAACCACGATCCATGCAACTGGGTCAAAATATCGGCAATTAACAAAACCACACATTGTAAGGTTATAAAATTAAAACTGGAAGGCATTCCTCAGGTGAATAAACAGTACCTTTGTACAAATTTAATTAAAATTAACATAAATTCGTTTTACGTCAATTACGTTTACGCCGCGATAATATTAGTTTAAAATCTTCTATGATTATTATTCAAATAAAACCATACTGGCTTCTTAAATAATTTTATTGTATTTTTAGAATAGGGCGCTCCACTGAAAATATTAGTAACAACTTCAACAAAATTTTAAAAATGAAACCATGCAATGTTACTTTATAAATTGAAATAAAAAAAAAATACAATAATAATTATATTTATGTTTTGAATTAAACGAAAATAAATTGAAGATTTTTTTCATACACACAAGTAGAAGTTTTATTAACCTTTATA
>DWKL01003864.1:0-11111 GCA_018249415.1 Phareas burnsi
TAAATGGATGCGTCACTACTCCTGAGGACTAAGATGGTCGCCTCGCTATATGTGTGCCTGGCAACCGCACCTGTCCAGCCGAAACACAACAACTGCTTCACGGCGGATTATGAGGGCGGCAGTGGTACTTCCCCAGACGAACGATTGTTCTACCACCTACCAATACTTACGTGGAACGAAACAAATTTGAAAATAAAAATCTGCGACAGTCATCCATGAAAAGCGGGCTAATAAGTATAGGACAAGAACAAACTATATCGACACTCAATGTTAGGGGGAGCTATTTATTATGTGAATGTGAATTTACCAATACACGCATGACACTTTAATTGTTATTTGATTAGTTGAAATGGAATATACCATACTATTTATTTTTAATTGATGGACGTGGGGATGCATGATATGCATTCGGTTTTTTTTTTCAACAAATAATTATATTGGATAATGTACCTTGATCCTCGTATACATATATAATATAGGTACATACTTATTAATAACAATCTTATTTATTAATAAGTTGTTACAATTCATTAAATATATTTTGCAAGCTTCACAGGGTTAGTGCCAATTAATATCTTATTGACAAGAGCAAATTTTTTCGAACTGTGTACATCGTGTGAAAAATAAACCACGACGATAATCCAAGTGGAGCATAATTTGTAACTGTTCCAATCTTGTACTTGTTTTTCCAAATTTACAAAAACCAAAATTTTTAAATTCAATTAATTGCTTATTTGATTGACTATATAATATTGGCAGAAACCCATTGGCAATTAATAATAATTAATAATAATAAAAAGGATATTAAATGGCATGAAAATAAAATAATACAAATAATGAGGGACCATAACACCAACATAAAAAGAGGACAAACTAAAAGAAAGCCGTAAATAGGACGGAGGAAACGAATATATAATACGCATACACTCGGAAAGTTCATGTTTATAGTATGACATCGGATATATGGAATACAACGCGTATTTAACACATAGATTATAGAAAAAAGACAGATAGAGTCCGTGGAAATCAATAATGAAGGTAAACAAATCAAATATAGATCAAATGAATGTTGTTTGTTACAGTTCAGTTTTAATGTAAATGAAAATACTCCTACAGATACCAATAAACTTCTTTTATGTATTCATTCAAGTGAATAAGTTAAAGTTTGAATTTAAATATTCTAAAATATTTTATATGTAAACGATTCATTTAAATGAAATGAATGAATGATAATGATCCCATTTCAAGACTGTATGGCTGCTTGAGATGAAATCTTCAGTACTCGAACGTTGATCAACATTCCCAAATCAATGGTAAAAGGGAGAACATCGCATTGTTAATTCGATATTTGGATTGGCTTCATCCTCGAGTTCCGTGCGGTATATCTGACTTTGTTACAACTATCGATTCAAAACATGAAATTTCGATTGTTTCACCTGTCACAAGTTAGTCCTTGGGTGCCCATGCACTGTAGGGCTACATTAAATTTAACATTTGTTCTCTTTGCATCGGTGGTTTCATTAAGGTTTATTATGAGATATTTGGTTGCATACCTGAATGTTGAGGCGAATGTTGTTTGGGAGAGTTCATGTCTGGAGGGTCATCACTAAAGGATACCGATTTCTCAAAAGATACTGATTTCTCTGAAATAAAATGTTTTTTACCGAATCAATTAATACTAAGGCACGTGCATTTGGAGGGATACGTTTTGGGGGTTTCAGTCAGCATCTAATAATCGCTGAAAGCCTTCATGTCGTAATGTATCGCGAATAATTATGGCCCGTCTGCTTGAATTTATATTAATTTTCATAATTATTTATAAAACCTAAGGTATTATTCAAATTCAAACTAACAAAAATACCGTTAACGAATTCCGATGAATGCTTCGGCAGGTGGAAAGAGTGTTGCGACGGTAAAAAAAATCATTTAATTTTGAAATTAGTTTTCGGTACAAGTTATTAAAACAAAAATAATAATTAAAAACATATTCCCATTTTATTATATCTGCCCAGGCAGTATTTATTTACCTCAAAGTCACCTAAACTCTTAGAGGTTTATATTCCACTGGTATTTGAGTGAGTATTTCTATACCAATGGAAAGTTTTTCTTTAATCTGTCATTATAATTTGCGAATGTGATGTGCGGGAGACTTCGCAATTGTTCGGATTTATTACAAACTTTAAGACAAAACGATTTTGTTATGGGCATTACGTACTATTTCTAAACTTTAATACAATATTCCATATCAAATTACTGTAAATACACATTGATTGAAAGAAAATTCCTGTACCCATTCATCGTTCAGTGTCTAATTACCAAAATATTCGAAGGAAACTAAATACAACACACTAAAGTTGGATTATACTCAAGCATATAAATTATATGTTCAATACATAATATCAAATTAAAATCTTGTAAATGATGTGTAACTGAAGCAAACAAATGTTGACGAAACATTTTTCCAACAACACATGGGTAAAAACTATTTTTTTAATAGGCGATTGTTAGGATGTTTGAAAATATTAATATATTAAAGGGTCCCATATAATAACGAAAAGAATCATTAGAAGTTCAATAATAAATAAATATTTAAATTGGTTCGTATGATAATTGCTTAAATTTATTTTTAAGTAAACTCCATCGTTTTGGATGAATTATTGTTCTACATCAAATTGCTATTAAAGCAGCCGATTATAATTTAGTTTTTATGTTAATTAAATAATACAAAAAGTTTATAACTAGGTTAAATAATTACGTACATGAAGCAAAGGCACATAACTAGAAAAAATAAAAATAAGAATATGAGTGTCTTATGTTTTTTTTATTTAAACTGTATTTCAAAATGGGTAATGTAATTTGTATTGTTATGGGTATCTGGGACGAGAGCGATTATATAACGCTGACTGTTTAGAGCTACTTTTTATAATAATGCAAGACAACATATCATTATTATGTATTTAAAATTTGCATTTGAATTTGAGATGCTGTACATAATAGGGGTGCTTAATTTTGAGGTCAACTTGCATAGAAATAGGTGTATTGCCAAAAGGTCGGTCTTAAAATGTGTGAACGAATTAAGTGTTAAAAAAAACAACTTCGAATCAAATTATATAAAAGACAAACAAAAATACAGAAAGAAAACGGCATATTATAAAAATACGTTAAACATAAATAAAAATGTGTATAATGAACGACTACTATGAGATGTAGATGCAGACTGAACGTGACGAAATTATGACAATTATGACGCCGTCACCGAACAGCTCCAAGAAACCAAATTTGAATCGACAGATGGGCCCATAGCGTATTATCCGTGATAGGTAAGTAATATTATTGTGTGTATTAGACCAATGTGTGCGTAGATCCTAATACCACTTTGAAGTAAATAGTATTTAAATACATGTTTTTCCATATTTTCTGCTCAGTTTAAAGGTCGTAGGCAACCATTTTTATGGTACTCTGCTGGAAGGAGATCTCAGCTCACAACTAAAGGAGGCCTGAGACATACTCTACCACGATGCTCCGATGCGGATTAGTGGTCAACCCGTGTCGGATGTTTTCAAATCGCCTATAAGGATAATGTTTAACGATTGATATCCGATAATAACGGCTGGGGCCGACAGCTTAACGTGCCCTCTGAAGCACGGAGGCGTGCATGAAATTTAGCCACTGGCGGTCAACCATCCAGCTCCGGACCGCGATTGCCGTTGTCTAACTTTGTAGATGGGTTACGACTTATCAAGCTACTAGGGACTATGCCTATAGTTTCACTGCCACAGAAAGCTTTTAGCATTAAGTTCGCCTTTTGTACCACTTCTTAAGATAATAAAATTTAAAAAAATTGAATAAACACGGCAGCCACAATAAATTATTTTGATGGTTTTCGTCATGTGCAACAAAAACTGTGTCAATAAAAGAAAAACATTTTTGTTATCCCCCTGATGAAGTTATACCATTATCTTTTTCCGGCTCATTGCATAAATATTTAGTAGAATTCTGTCACTGTCTGCCTTCGACTGTATTAATGTACTGATGGGCGCATCTACGATTTAAATTGTTCAAAGCAATATATATCTACGAAACGGTTCAACATAGTTACGCCTGGAGGATAATTTAAACGAAAGATAACGTGTAAAGAAATGAAATGATCAATTTAAGTAATATAAACACTTATTATAGATTTGTACATATTATAAAATGAACATATGTATTTTGGACGGCCAAATTTGTCCAAACAATTGCAATTCAAGCATGATATAGTTTCCGGCCTGTAATTTGGGCACTAGACAGCACTGGTGGAAAAAAAGAAAATGCTATTGAACCTATAGTTATTTTAAGTTACACCGTATAAATATACAGTATAAATGTTACAATTTTGTTATAATTCTCAATATTTGGTTGATATTATTGTAGTAAAGCATATCGAGTTTCGATTAAGAAACTATGGTTTCATAAATAGATTGTTAAAATAATTACATTTCATCAAGATGTCAACACTTCTATACTTTATGTAATTCATTACGGGAAGATCCACTGTCGAACCAATTGAGTACGTGACAATAGGTATATGACACTAATATTAGAATCAGTAAATTGAATTGTTATATTATTATTGTAAAGCTTTACAGTCAAAACTCAAATTACAAGCCGATAACTGTTATGATTCAATACAAACCTTCTCCCGGTGGCATAAACTGCAAATACACTTATGTGCTGTATGTACATACATTAACATGAATCTATTGTTTTAACATGTGAAATGAGATAACTGTTCGATGACAATGAAGAAATAGACATTATGAATTAAAAAACCTCATACAATGTTCGGTTAAAGGTAGCTGAAAAATAAAAGAAAAAATCCACACGAGTTAGCAAGCAAGATGTCTGCGTGATAATATGTATGGACACTGCATAATGCATTACGAATGTTGATTTTGATAGCTGGGAAATTTCCCGTGCCACCATGGTGTTTACACATGGAGCACGTCTTTTGTAATAGAGTGAAAGCCACTTTCCCTCCTCAGCATTCCGAGAGGTGCGGAAGAGGTTACTATTAGGTCTTCACATTTACTCGCTAGGTAATAAGAAGGTGGAGGACCTATAATTTGTGGTTTTGTTTTTCTCCACGAACACGACACATTCACGAATTAATTGTATTTCACGCTTCTCAGAGGATAAGTGACCACGTTTCTATCTGTTACTTCGCGTGCAAATCTTACTCGTATATTCTTAGATGAAATTAATAACGGAAAAATTATAAATATTTATTAAGCGAATGCGAATTCTTTCTTTTTAATTACGATATGGTCGAAATGAAAAAAAAGTAATCCATGAACATTAGCAATGCATTAGCAAAATTTTGGACCGCGATCATTTACACTTACGAAATCTGTCTTTCCCTAATTTGGGGGGTCTCTCGTGGCTGGCAAATCGCACGGCATCTGAGTGTGGGAAATTCAATACGTATTTAGATTTAGCTTTCTACAATAAATAATGATGTTGTTAGAATTATGAAACAGAGATACGACATATAAGATCAAAGCTTGCGCTAAACATTTATTTATTCTCTATTGACACACAATGCGGCTATATGAACATCAAGAGAGGAAGGACCAGTTAGAGGGAGAGTTGCAAGAAATGTGTCAACGTTACACATATACCCGTGGACGTTGTTCTGAAAGTAATGGAAACGTCACAGGGCTCTTAGTAAAGACGGCCATACCTTGATTTAGGGCTCTGGCATTGTACGCTGGAAAGTCGTTACGAGGGGCTGCGGCCGGCGCGGCGGGGCCCGGCGGCACTTGCAGCGCTTGTTGGACAAGGCCAGTCAAGTTGGCCAGCTGACGCTCCATTTTCTCCACACGAAGACGCTGCATCTCCTCCACCTGGCCCAATCTAAAAGAGCGCAAGCAGGTTCACGAAACATTTCATCTCTACGACGCAACGACACGAAACAATTGTAGGCAAGTAGCAACAGTCGATCGAAAACATTAGTTTCATATTGTATCAAATAAACATACAATTCGCTGTAGCCTACAATGTTGGGTCGCAAGGCACCTATAATTGTGGCCACAATATCGCACGGCAAATTGCACATAATCGTGTCTGGGTCAAACGATCGGTGAATCTATCAAATTTAATATAAGAATAGTATCGATCGTAAACTTTCGAAATATATAAATGAGACCAGAACTGCAAGCATTGTACGAGATCGTATCGATTTCGATGCTCGAATCATGTTTGTTAGGTACCTGGCGTCGTACGGAGGACGGCCCATGGGGCGCGGGGCCGTGGTGATCGGGTACACGCCGTATGCATCGTCAATTATGACGCCGTCGCTAGAAAAAAATTTACATTGTAACGTACTGTGAACAGACTTAACTTATATTTCTAGTACCAAATATAAAAATGCCTTATTTCACTTCGACGTGAGCGTGGATTATTTCTGTTGAGTGACAAGGATTATACACAAAATGAGCCGTGGACGGTTTATACGATTTATGAAGTTGTTTTCGAATAGCGAATTTATAGAGCTCAATCAGGCCAAGTGTTAATTATTATGAAAGTAATGTATAATATAAGATTATATATTTGATTAGATGCACTTGACTAAATATCGCACGGCGCTATGTCGACGTTTGTAAAAACAGGCTAAAATCCCCAAGGCTTGCCGCATATAAGCCATAGCACTACACTATCTCAATTGCATTTTATATTAATTCGTGTCATTTTGAATTAAGAAATTTTAAGATGGATATATCTGGGTATGTTAAATTTTTTTATAATAGGTATGTTCTGATTGTCAGATGATCGGTGACGGAAAGAGCCGTCAACTGTTGGTTGCTATTTTATTCTACCTTTTTTTTCACACGTCACTGCCCATCTGGCAAATATCGTATACTTCATTAAACTAAATGTACATATATACTTGAGATGGTCAAGTTTATACATTCCCAAGGCAATTGTTAGGAATAGTGTCAAGAGCTCACCCAGCTTCCTCATCGATGACGGGCGTAATATTCGCCCGGCTGGTGGAAGGTCCCAGGAACTGTGTGTAGTAGGGATCTTCATACGGTCCCCGAGGAGCAGCGCGCTCTGGTGACGACATGTAGCCCTCGCTGGCGTGCACTGCGAGCAAGTTGAAGAGATTATTATATGTAAGCAGAATATCGAGTCAATTCAGCAATGTGTTATGAATTTGATACCAGTAGAACTGATTTAAATTGAAAAAGGGAAGTTCTAAAGTCTCCGGTCTGAATATATAATTCAAACTGAACGTAGTTCTCGACCAATAATCGAACAATATTTTAGTAACATCATTAATAAAGTAAATGAAAATTACATGAGTTTCGCAGAACCGGGATAGGTTAACATCCAAAATGTGTAGTCATTACCGAGAATAATTTCATATGCAAAAAGTTACCAAAACATCTCTGATTTGTTATCAAAATTGACAGTGGAGTTCGAATTTCGAATAACAGTAAGCAAATATTTGAGAATCAATCAGAACGGAAACTTTTCAACTTGCGTATACATATATATTTTTTAATTAAAATAGAAGCGAACCTGAATAATATGTAAAGCATGCGAAGGATAAAATATCTTCTAAGGTGTAATAATGCACGTTTGATTTAAGTTTGCAGCGATACCAGTATAAGATACAATAAACGAACGAAACGCTTCTTCATACATCATCAAAATTTAAACTATTCAATCTAGCGCTTTAAATGAATAAGCTGAAGAAGATAGGAGACTAGTAACAACGCGAAGATTGGGATATATAAAAAAATCAACACCAAATATTATTCGCTCCGACGCAATTTACTCGTTAGAACATTAGAGGCGAGTGTGAAAAAATATCTTTAGGTACAACATCGAGTTCATCACGACACCAAGCGTTAAGCAAATCAAGTTATGGAAGCGAAAGTAACGTTTTCAAGCACGACGTTCTGATTACCAGGGATGGTGTACAGTTGGTCGGCGCTTCGGGGGCATTCAACGCCGAAGGGGAAACAGCGTTCGGAGCCTCCGTGGCCGTACGAACGCGTCGGCTTTCTCGGCACCGACGGACCTACACACACACCTCGTTGTACCTAGTGCACTTGACCCTAACAGAGGCACTCCTATAATCATAAGTCCGTACGGTGCGATTATTTCTAACCGACTTCCAAAGGAGGTTATCGTATCGTATGTCATATCTGTATATATATTTATATATATTTCTAAATTGTCTCCATGTGGAATTGAATTAACGTTTATACATCTACGATGTATGGCTCGATCAGGTTTGATTAGGCGAGTTGAGGGTAAAAGGGATTAGGTATGGTCCTGAGGTCTAGATTACGTAGTCCTAATATTTACCTGGTGCAGGAAGAGTTTTGACGCGATCGGCCGGCACGGGCGGGGCGGCTGGGGAGTACGCGCGCAGCACGGAACCACCGCGCGGCAGAGTGCTCGGTGCAGGTCCTCCCATGTAGTAAGCGGGTGCTTTTACCTAAAACAAATTAAAAATAACTGTGAGCATCTTGACAACTAGGCGGTCGAATTGTCACTCACGATATTGCTTGTAGGAATAGTGTTTGCACTAGTGTGTTCTGGTGTGATTGATAGTAAATGGTTACTGACGCCCATGGAGATCTGTAAACTACCCCGAATAGATTTGAGTCGTCACTGCCGCCCATAGAGATCTATGAGCAACTCTGAAAAGGTTTGAATGGTCACTGCCGCCCATGGAGATCTGTAAACAACCTCGATTAGATTTGAATGGTCACTGCCACCCGTGGAGATTTATAAACAACCCTGAATAGGTTTGAATGGTCACTGCCACCCACGAGATCTACAAGCAAATCCAAAGAAATTCTTGTTTTTCGGTTGAAGAATTGAGGCTGCCGGGTACACATACAGCGAGGGCACTTAGTCTTCGGGAGTAGTGACGTGTCTAAATACGACTTCAAATAGGGCTTAAGTTCTGTTTGAGGTTAGATTTGGGTATTCAAGGGCTGCAGTAGGGATTTACAATAGGGGATTTAGGGAACAGATATTTTCAATATAGATATTGATCGATTAAAGTATTTTTTGTTTACTTCACAAATATGTATCTGGAGGGGATTATTAATTTTGCGATAATCCCAAACTAGAATGTGTTTATTTAACTGGCCGGGATATCTTAAAAAATAATGCCCACCGGGAGTAATTCATGCGTCCACTTTTTTATATTGTTTGCACCGAACTTACACATTACTGATAGTATTTGTTATTAAATAAGAAGCTAACAAATTGTTTGTTGTATAATTATGTGAGACGCTCGTGTAAGTTCTAATGGAATCTCAATAACATAACAAAAGTATTGTTGTGTTCTGACTCGAAGGGTTGGCACGACAGGGATATGAATATGACGCGTCACTACATAGTTCTCTCCAGAGACAGAACAAAACAAGAAGTCACAAGTACTGTTTCAACAATGTTCGTGACTCCTGTTCTGTTTGTGGTCGGTAACAGATGTTCATGGACCGCAATGAACATTTAACATCAGGTGGGCTGTATGTTCGTGTGATTTTTTTTTTATGTTCGTAAAGTAGCAAACGAGCATGCAGGCCACCTGATGTTAAGTGGTCACCGCAACCCATGGACACCCACATCCAACCCCAAACAAAACCGAATTTCCGTTCGAGGTTGTATACGGATGCGTCACTACTCCTGAAGACTATGATGGTCGCCTCGCTATATGTCTGCCTGGCAACCGCACTTCTCCAAATTTATTTGTAACATCAAATATAGTATACAAAGATTGGCCCAGGTCTATAGTAATTCGAGGGACTTATGAGAACGTCTTCATGTTTTAACTTTAGTCATATCTTGCTATGGTAGAATTTGTTTCAATATATCAGATTAATAGCTACGTTTATATTTACTGGAAGCAGTGATAACCTAATGATTAAGATACCGTCCTCTTACTCTGGGATGCCGGGGTTCGAACACGTACGCACTTATGTTATGTGCGTATTAGAAAATAGTTATCACTCCCTTAAACGGTGAAGGAAAACATCGTGGGGAAATCTACCCATCTGAGAGTTCCTTGTCAATTTCTCGATGGTGTGTGAAGTATATCAATCCGTACTTAGCCAGCGTGGTGGACTATGGCCTAACCCTTCTCATTTTGAGAGGGGACCCGTGGCCAGCAGTGGGACATCAATCGGTCGATGACGACGACGACGACTATAGTCACAAACGTTTCTGTATTTTAAAAGAACATCAAACAAGTACAGAAAATATTATTGTTTCTTAGAACAAGCATTGCGATACATTTTCCTAGTAGAATATATGGCAGCTGAATAACCAACAAAGCAATCACACCGACGCTATTATCTGAAAGTATAATTTACAAGAACGCCGCCCGTACCGTCAGAACGCAACAATGTATTGTAAGAAATGCGTTCGCGGTTTGTAAACATAACATCATTGCAATAACAGTTGCGGTAGGAGCGGCGAAGAGATCTCAGTTATCATTCTATTTTTATAGAGAAAGCACTGGAAAACTTCTCGTAATTTTCATTTATCACGATTGTTTTAATCCGTTGAAATTGTTGTGCAAAAGATTATATTTGAAGAGTCGTGTAGAGTTCGGTTGGTAAACGGAACCGCGATAGTATATAATTCACTGTTCGGACGCTACATGTGAGGAAGTTTAAGCCTTTTCAAGGGCCAATCAACTGCTATTTCTTTTAAACAATATTATTGGTGACCAGGTCGTTTATTGAAGGAAAAGCTTAATTTCTCCAGCCCTAAATAAAGATAATTTTAACGAAGTGTTGTTATCGTCTAATTTCCGAGCCATATTTGCTGTTAGTCAAAATATAAATTCAAACAAATTCTCTTATAAATTTGTCTCATAAATCTGAGTGGTTCATTAATTATTCTTTTTTAAATATTATATATTTAATTGAATTCATTACAGTGTATCAATAAGAGGATGGTAATTTCATAGACTAATTGTCATGTCGTGGACAATTTGCTTGGTTATATTTTACGTGGTGATCGTTGGTAATTCGATCAACAAGCCTGTTTATAAAATCGCACTCACTCAAAAAGGATACGCACAGGTCTACAATTTT
>DWKL01003865.1:0-11110 GCA_018249415.1 Phareas burnsi
GGTGACCAGTTTCCATCAGGTGGCCCGTCTGCCTTATCGCTAGGTTAAGACATAAAAAAAAAAAAAAAAAGTAAATGATGAATTTCAATTTCTGATCTGGGTTTAGATGTTTATGTACTAGTCTTTTCGTATCCATGGTACACACCTCTCAGGGAATTTCTATGTGTTACCATGAGTATAGAAAGCGTCATTGCTATTAATCTTAAATATATGTCAGTGACAACGTTTATTTTATTTTTGATGAGTAGCAAACGAGCGTACAGGCTATCTATAATATAACCTCACATAGGACAGAAGTCCTATTTAAGGTCGTGCGTCATACTCCTGAAGACTAAGGTAGTCGGGACTAAGATGGTCGTCTCGTGCTATGTGTATTCGGCAACCACACCTCTCCTACCGAAACAGAAGAATTGCTTGACGGCAGACTATAAGGACAGTGGTTGTACCTCTCTGGACAAACTATGATAGTTCTACCACCTTTTTAATTAAAACTACTAATATATGAGTCATTGAAACTTAGAAATTGCAACACATTTCACCACAAGATGTGGTTAAACAGACTATGTGTGAATAAGATATCTGACATGATACTGAGATACTTAGGAATTGCAACGCTTGGTCACAGCTTCAGGCGGGACTCCAGTAAAATTATATTTAGTACTTGAAGACTTCAACATGAAGACCTCATACAGTTTGTGATATTTGTTACAGTTTATGCGATAATAATTAAAAACCATAACGAAGTGTGCGAAGTTATGCGTGCCAGCGGCTTGTGTACATCGTAATCGATCTACAAAGTTAGGCAATGTCCGCGAGTGACCGCTGGTGGCTACATTTCATGCGCGCTTTCATGCTTTGGACGGCACGTTAAACTGTCGGTCCCGGTCGTTATCATTGGATAGCCGGTAAATCTTGTCGGAGCCCTTGTGAGCGGTTTGAAAACATCAGACACAGGTTGGCCACATACCCGTTTCTCCATCAGTCCGCATTGAAACAGTGTGATGGAGAATGGCCTTCTCCAGTTATGAGAAAAGACCCCAGCAGTGGGACATAAAAAGTTGCAGCAAATTACATAACCGAATTCTGTTTAAATAAAAAAGTGTTCCTCTTAAAATCCGAGCTAGTCCAAGAGGCATGAGTCAATTTCATGTAAATCCCGGCAGCGAGCGCATAAGACATACGGTCACACAATGACCGTCATTTGAGCTGGATTGCACCAATTTGGTGCGCTTACCCGAATATTGTTGGACTCTACAACGTTCAAAGCTGTTTCTGCAGCTATCTATGATATCACACGGAGATATTGTATACCTAATGTGTCCAGATTTCTAATCAAGCGTGTTAAATGTAAATAAAATGTGACAAACCTCAGCTCTACAAAATACACCGCTATTACTTCGTAACCAAAAAAAATGTGCCGGATACTCTGTACTAAAGCAACCCATTTAAACCATTTAAAAATACTATCTTAGTTTTAAAGCTTTGATTCTACAATTCCGTGGACACCATTAATCTTCCATTACTGGATATAAGTCTCCTCTTAGGACGAGTAGGATTAGGCCACAGTCGACCACACTAATCCAGTGCATATTGGTAGACTTCGCACACGTTCGAGAACTTTATAAAGAACTCTTAGATGTGTTGGTTTCCTTACTATGTTTTCCTTCACCGTTAAAACAATTGATTATTAATTTCTTATATGTACATAACTTCATAAAATAAGAGGTGTGTTAGATATTTGATCCAGGGAAAATATACTTAAATAAAAGCCGACATATCTGATTCATTACTGACATTTTTACACAATTCTCTTTTCTGCCGTTCTATGTCGCGATGCCATAGATACATACATAACAAGGTGCGTACAAGATTCAAGTCCTGGACCCCAAGCGTGAGAGGCCGGAATCTTGCCACTAGGCTATCAGTACGTGCGAAATTTAGTTTTAACCTCAAACAGGACTGAACTCATATGAGTTTATATGAGTTAGATATCTAAGGTCATACATAGAAACGTCATTACTGCTGAGGACTCAGATAGTCGCCTCACTTATATGTGTACCCGACTACCACAGCTGTCCAACCGAAACACAAGAATTGCTTCACGGCGGATTGGTAGGGCGGCGGTCATACCTCCCCGATCGAACAATACTTCTACCGCCCATTACTCAGAATCATTTCTTTCTTTTAACCGGCTATCAAAACGTTACTCGTCGCACAAAACTTCCAGCAACAATGTAGCGGGGTGTTACACCGCCCGGGGCGCATAATGGCAATTTTTCGTGAGCGCGGAGCCGTGGACGCGACGTGCAAATTTGCCGCCTTTGTGCCGCGCGACTGCCGCGCGTGACCTGCATGCGATACTGGTCGCCATTACGGAGTTTGCGATCTGTCGCTATTAGATATGTCAATGTCTTTCTACGTAATCTTAGGCTTTATGCTACTATTGACAGTTTTTTGTTTATAGCACTGAAGTACCAATAGTACCTCAAACGGGATTGAAGTCATATCTGAGGTCGTACGCAGACGCTACGGTAATGACCACTTGTCGCTACCGCCCATGGAATTCTGCAATCAACACCGATATGATAGTAGGATAGTTACTGAAGACTGAAGTCCTACCTGAGGTCGACTAAAGATGCGGCGCTGCATGTTTTATGTGAGAACAGTAGCAAACGAGCATAGGTCACCTGATGTTAAGTGGTCACTTAGCTCATGGATACCCACATCTAACCTCAATCAAATTTAAATGTCATCTAAGGCCGTATCTAGATCCGTTACTACTCCTGAGGACTGAGATGGTTGCTGTAAGTGCGCCTCACAACCACGCCTCCAACCGAAACACAAGAATCGCTTCACAGCGGCCAATAAAGTCGGCACTGATACCTCCCCAGTTGAACTATAGTTCTATTTATTAACTTAATTGTACCTACAGCCTATACTACCATTATTTTTTGTAAAGTTACTTGCTGGGTGTAATTGCGGCGTATCATACAAAGATACCAGGACTTAAAATCCGCACGCACCTCTGACTTTTCGTAATTATGCACGTATTAAAAATTAATTATCGATTGCTTTAACAGAGATGGAAAATACTGGGACGAAAGTTACACACCTGAGACACCTTCGTAAAGTTCTCAAAAGTGTAGGCAGACTATCCGCACTTGTCCAACGTGGTTGTCCTTGGCCTTACGCTTCTCATTCTGAGAGGAAACCCGTACCCAACAGTAGGACATTAATGGATTGATAATGTCACGCTACCCAGGCCCGGAAGCGATGCGGTGCCCATTGGTAGATTTCATACATCTTCGAGAACTTTACAAAGAACTCAGATGTGCAGGTTTCCTCGCGGCGTTTTCTTTCACAGTTGAAGCAAGTGATAATTATTTGTAGCATGCACGTAACTTTTAAAAATCGAGGTTCGTGTGCGATTCGAACTCCGGACACCTAGCGTGGGAGGCCGGAATCTTAACCACTAGGCTATCACCTCTTCTTCACTATCACGACTTAACTTAGCACGTTCTCTTGCATGAAAAAAATATCTCACTTGCAATCTCACAAGTTTACTATTCACCTCATAGGGACCGCTTCCCATCTCGTCACGTAACACGCCCTGGGCTTCAATCACGGCGATTTCTGAACTCACTTTGTCGGGTTATTTGTTTGTGACGGCCCGGAGGCGGCTCTGACGGCATCCGAATAGCTCCGGCTGATTGTTGCCCCAATGTTTATCCAACGCGATCACCGTTGAGCACTCGTTATAAGTCGCAGAACGCAGATTATTCGACGCAAGCTTTGTTATTCAATCAGTCGGATAACAATTGGAGGGAATCGATATTAGGACACTGAGGCATTCTTAAGTTAGCAAAAGAATATATAAACCATCGAAAAGTGTAGACTATCAAAAGGACGACCCGCGTGGCACAGCGGTTACCATTCCGGTTTGACACGCAAAGTGTTCCAGATTTGATGCCCGACCAGGCAAACAATTTAGACAGGAATTTAACAGGAATTTAGATTTCTGTTCTGGGTCTGGGTGTTTATGTTCTCGTCTTTTATATGCCCACGGCCCCTACGACACAGTGTAGATATCCTATGTAGGACTATGGGTGTAGAAAGTGTTTTTTCTTATTATTTTTTCTTAGAACCTTTCGTGGTTCGATTCTGAAGGCATCATACTTCTTTATAACTACAGTGTTAAAGCTAATGTGTTCTGATTTGGTGAGTGTTGTAAGGGAGTTATAGGTAGGAGGGAGAAGTGGTGGTGCCCCCGGGATAAAACTACAAAAGGTTTTAAAACCTTAAAAGATATATTATGACAAACAGAGCCAACGGCGAAAATACAAATCATACATCAATGAAAATGAATTAGAACTAAAACTAACTAAACGGATTCGAAACGAGAACAGAAATAATTATTTGTTACGAGCGCAACAAAACTGAAGTCATAAGAATCCGTCGATAACTTTTATTTGCTCTTGCGTCTACAATAATCTTTAGAAAGGAAGCGGTTGACGATCCGATGCGATAGTGTCACAAAGAAGCTTATTTCCGCTCCAGCTCTGCTTATAAAGAACCACGTTACATTTCCTCTTCGCAGAACAGAAATCAAGCGACTTTCAACCCTATCTCTTGGCGTCACGAAGATTAGATAACAATGCACCATCAGAGCTATTTGGTATAGGTGTATCGTGAAATAAAAACTGAACAAATACAACGATAAGGTTTTGTAAGGGCGCGAGGTCGACACTCATTGTCATTGATAGATGTAAATAAATGTAGTAATATGGGACTGATTACAGTTTTATGCCTACAATAACGTTGCCTCTGTGAGACAACTTGAACATATAAATTAAACTAGGATTAATTAACAGATTTTAAAAACTAGTTAGTAAATTAACAGATTAATTGTAGCGGAACCCTTCGTGGCTCTACTCCAGAGGTACCAACACACACACACACTTATTTCTGCTTTGTAACTACAGTGTTAAACGCTGCTGGTTTTATTTATGTGTGTGTTTTGAAAGGCATGGTAAGGATCATACATGCATCCGAATCTAATCCTCAATGGTAGCTACGCGTCTATGATTGAACCCAAGGAGTGGTAAAGAAGAAATACTAACATGAAGCACTCCCACCTAATCCTCGGTAGTAGCAACGCTTCTATGGCTGACATCAGGCAGGAGTTCACTCTAATTTTGCGTCAGATACAGATGTCCGGTAATTATAATGACCACTTACCGTTAGATGAGCTGCATTCTTATTTACTACTTTGTGTCCCAAAATACAACATACAACATACCCATCATCATCATCATCAACCCGTTAATGTTCCACTGCTGAGCACAAATCTCTTCCTAAGATGAGAAGTGTCAGGTTATAGTCCACCACGCTGGCCAATTACGGATTGGTAGACTTCGCTCACCTTCAAGAACTTTACAAAGAACTTTCGGGCATGCATATTACCTCAGGATGATTTCCTTCACGGTTAAAGCAAGTGATAAATATTTTTTAGTATGCACATAACTTCGAAAAATCGGAGATCGATGACCGGATTCGAAACCCGGACCCTCAGTGTTAGAGGCCGGAATCTTAACCACTAGGCTGTCACTGCTTTGCTAAATAAGTATACGACAGAAAATGACACAATTTATAAATATAGATAAAAATGGAAGTATATTTATACTTTGTTATATGAACAAAAAAATGCGTATATGTTACGATTTCGCAATTCGCGTTTGACACGCGGCCGAACAATAGTTAAAAAAGTTACTCACGTTTCATATAGTCCAGCATATTTTTATATTATTTTATATTATTTTATATTTTTGCCTAACCGTGCCTCTGTTATATAAATCATTGCGAAACGGAAGAGTGGCAGCAAAAACCGACGTAGGGCGATAACAGCAGACAATGGGAGCTAGTGTCGCCAACAATGCTTCGTTTGTGACGATTCTTCGCATAATAGCGGGGCGCAAAACGCGGTAATTTGATAGAGGCTCCTTTATTGTGAATTGTGGGCGTGTGATT
Source organism: Phareas burnsi (assembly GCA_018249415.1). NCBI lineage: Eukaryota > Metazoa > Arthropoda > Insecta > Lepidoptera > Hesperiidae > Phareas > Phareas burnsi. The sequence continues at coordinate 6,028 of DWKL01003865.1, forward strand.
GAATTAGCGGCTTAGTTCGGTACCCTCTGTACGCTGGTTCGTCTGTCCTGTAGATTTTGTTAATGTTATAATTAGCTTTTGTGATGAATTTATTACGCAGGTTTTATAATAATAAAGTATGTATTATTAATGCGTCTTTAAGTGATCTACAATCCAAATTTTGCAATTAAATTTCACACAACATTTATTGCACCCTTATTATAGGTATCGACATAAAGTTTTACATGAAATCATTATACAAACAATAATAACAACCAAGGAACTTTTATCTCTTATACAAAAGGGTAAGGGATATTCCATATTCCAACTCTTTTTTCTTCATAGCATAGACGTTGCGAGTATGCAGTCCAAATGGGCAATACAGACCGTGGGCATCCGCAATCAATCCCAAGTAGGATAGAAGTCAAGCCTGTGGTCGACCACAGATGAGTCGTTAGCACTGGGAACTACGTTAGAATACCTCGTGATAAATTTTTAATATCTTTCTATCCACACCCTTCAGACCAGAACACCGCATTTTAACATTACTGTGAAAAGACATAAACTTAGCTGGCAATTAAGCCTATGGAATCGTACCACGAAGACTGGGACCATTTCTTCTCTTTCTATTCCTCAGCACAATATAAAGCGATACAAAGAGGCGTGATTCACATGCCAAATTGAGTTCAGTGTGTTATGCCATTTTAGCATAACACGCTAATTAAATATCTCAAAGCAAATTCAACCTTATTTCGGAACCAATTTTGGTTTGATATTATATGTATAGCCATTCAAAAAGCCTTTGCCTGACTTCATGCCACAGAAATGCGAGTTAACGGCTGGCACGCGGTTATGAATTTGGGAATTCCAATCATGTTGAATCTTGTATGCGATGTTATTATTGTGTAACATTTCATTTGGATGTGGATGCCAGCAAAAATATAGATATAGTTAAGACAGTAGACGCGTTAGAATCAGCGGATGATAATAATATTATTTATTTATTTCTAGCCTTTTTAGCGAAGAATATTATTGTATATTCTATTCTCTTGGTTGACAAATTTTCGTTTTTTCCCTTGGGCTTAATTTTTAAGAGTATTGGTTAGCATAAGTACCTACTCGTTAAAAAAATATTTTCTGCTGTAGGTCTGTCGGTCTTGTCTGTCTGTACTGTCTATCTGTCTGACTTGTACTAAATGATTTAATGCGACAGCGATTTCCAATTCGGCACCTATATACATTAAATCTCAGATTGGGTCTGCACACTTTTTAAGATTATAAGGAATAGGTTCTTCGCGTCATGAACAGCCGAAACATCAACATCCCATTTTTAATACCATCGTTAAGTTACATAAAAATGTCTGTAAACAAATGACCAACATGAACAGAAAGACGACTTAAAGCACGATTGTGCCATTCACTTTGAAGGAGCGAAGGCTTCCGTGCGGGCGAGCACAATCGCCGCGATTAATCGCTTTAGCTGCGACAAAAACGCCCCACAAAGAGCTTATAAGCATATACGAAAACCTAATCGGATAAGCGAATAAAAGTCTCGCGTTCATGAATACGCTCTTGTGTAGCCAGTAACTTTAGGCACACGGATGTAGAGATCCACGGCAGAGACGAGTGTAATATCCACTATTATAATCGAATTAAAAAAAGTATGTGATATTGTTTTAAAAGTTTAGAACACTCCGTAGAACCTTTTGAATATAAATCTGTAGTTGTCACCATCTAAGAATTCTAACATATAAGAATCTGTAATTTATTTATTAATGTTTAATTGATTTACCTTGTAAATTGTTATTGCTAATTGCTTAATTACAGTTTTATTTTCTCCTTAGTTTCATGTAATGCTGAAATCTTAAAAGAGCTTTTATTTTTATTTTATTTTCGAGTGGTACTTAAGGTTTAAAAGGTGCAACAAGCCAATATGATAATATTTTCACACTACCTTCCATAGACATTTATAAAGGGCTGAAAAAAAACAAAGTTCTGTCTTTCTGAGGACCAAATTCACACACCTTATAGATTATCATCAAGATAATGACTATATCCTGTCCACAACCACAACCAACAAGTCCAAAATCTAAAGAACTGTACTGAAATGAGGCTGAAATTGTTATCGGTAATGTTTGATAGATTATTGGCTCAAGGAACTGAACTACACATATAATACCTCCATAAGTGCGTGCTTCTCATGCGTGCAATTGCTCAAGAGTCTCAGGCCAGTTCTAGCAACAGTAACTTTGTGGTACGTCTAAGCTGAGCAGCGTCACAAAGTGACCGGCGCACCGCGGCTCGCGAAAGGGTGAATACAATACAGGCGGCCGCTTGGCTTTGGACGATTCCCAAATATTGTATGTTTATAATATGGTGTGCTAATAGATTTTAATAGAGAAATAATGAAGTGAATTAACACTAACTTGGCATTTGTATTCCTATTTATAAACGATTATTTTAACGGTAAATTTTAATTCGTATAAAACGGAATTCTTCATAACTCGACTGCCGCATCATGATCGTCACTTCTGCGTAGTCTACGTAGTACTGTGTAGGGGCACTTTCACCTTCAACACTCTCATTGTGGTGTCGTGTGAAGAGAGTGGTAATTCAAACGCATTCACATGTCTTTGAGGTGATCCCCGAGAGTAGTGCACCTCCGATTGATTTCAAGGATTACTTTTGTCCTATTTGGGGTTACATGATCCCACTTAACATTAGCTAGACTTTGCAGTCTGCTACCGTCTGCTACATCTGTGACAAAAACCATTTCTTAAAAGAAAGGGTACGATAAATATTGGTAATAAATATAAGAAAATATCGACGGGTGTCGAGGTTCAAAACTGAATATCCTCGTACTTCCGCTGCGTGCGCGCTAAAAACACGGAGCGGATATTCTTTTATCAAATCAAAGGTCAGACGAGAAAAGATTTTCATCGTGAACATATTACTGTTTATTATATCTCATTTCGTTTTTAAAGTTTCTTGAGATTTTGATTTTAACACTTGTTTAAAAAAATTTCTTTTATTTTATTTTTTACCTATACTGAAAACACCACGAGACATTAAGTATTTCCTTTCTTACTTTTTTATTTTTAACGATGAAAGAATAAAGTTGTAATTAATAAATTACTGTCCCATTGTTCAGTCGATTACGACAGCCATGTGCTGGTTTATATTTATACGCTATCGAGAACATTTCTACCTACCATTACTAGAAAAAAAGGTTGAATGTGACACAATATCCCACAATATAAATCCTTGTGAATTTGAAGAATTATTCCAAACGAATTGGGAGTCAAATTTTAACTAAATAAATGTATATTAGACGCATGATTTCTTAGAAAAAACTTTAAATAAAACTCTTTTAATAGGTACTAATCATAATTTTAACTAAATAAATGTACATTAGTCACATGATTTTGTTAGAAAAAACTTTAAATAAAACTCTTTTAGTAAGTACGTCGATTAATTAATTAATTAATTTTAGTAAGTCAATTGACGTAGACAGGTTCAAAATATAGTAATAAATGTCTACCAAGGTCTGATTTTAAGTAAGCAAGTGATTTTATCACACGTTCTTAGATATAAGGTCTATTCATATAGATTTGGTCAATAGACCAAGTAAAAAAAACCAACAACAGGCGCGAAAAACAGCAAAACATCCCGAAGAATAGCCAACATAAATAAAAGCAGTAAATAACAGTAAAATATCGAAAAGCGTCAAGGCTGAAAACTGAATATCCTCGGGTTTCCGGGGCCCGCTGCCGAGAATGGCAGAACGGATATTCGTATAGCCGCGGCTTTTGCCGAACCACAGATATTGTTTCTAGCCTTACTTAAATATAGTTAAAAATGTGTTCGTAACTCTTTTATCAATAACGCTTCCTATTAAGTAAATAGGTAGATTTTTAATTTTAAAACTAAGTATACATAAAGACAACCGAAATTATTTAGTAAACATGTGTTTATATATTGAAGTAATTAATTTGATTCAGTATAAGTACCTTTTAATTAAAGATAGTTATTTCTTTTTCGGTCATGGTTTCAATTATTCTATTCGATGAAAGCCCTTTAGCTAGGCGCTCGTTTCGTGCATATTGATTTCTTTCATTTTCTTTTTCCGGCCACAGCTAACAGTTTTTATTCTTATTTGTCCCCATTCAACTCGCAGTCCATCCAAATTTCATTCGGATGAACGTCCTACGTAAAGGGCTTATGCGCAAAACTTTGATGAAGGCCGAACAAATTTTTAATTAAAACTGCGACTTTAAATAATACAAAGCCATAAAGGAGAATGTTTTAGGAAGCATTCGACTGAGTATCATTTGCACTAAAAACAAAACCCATTATCTATGCCCCGTTCGCGCTGGCCGGAACCGTGGGGGAGCGCGGAAGATTTGAAATTGGAAGCAAATAGGCGTTAAATGGCGGCGTGCGCTGTCATAACGTCATTTGGCGTTCATCAGCGGGCGAAACAGCATCTCCGTTTGGTGCACGTTTTATTAGCGTAAGGAATAGCGGGGCACAGTCACTCGGAAATTGAGATTTGCATCAGGGAATATACCGGGGCGGTGATTGCATTTTCTTTGGAACTGCAGCGTCATTTAATTTGGCTCGAAGGCTAAAGACGCTTGGTCCGACTAAATTGTGTCCCGCGTCGGCTCCGTCTATGTGCGATATGGTCTCACCAAATTCAATTAGATCGCGCTTGACCTGAACCTTAGAATTACCTGCTTATGTTACTAAAATTTACTTTCCTCTTTAGTTATGAAACATGGGTAAACTTTATTAAATACTTACTTGTACTATTTTCTTAATCACTTTCCTTAATATTAATAATATGACTTACTAAGGAATTCCTCATCAACCCATTGCTGTCCCACTGTTGGACATAGGTCTCTTCTTAGAATAAAAATAGACGCAATAGTCTACCATGTTGACCAAGTGAAGCTTGGTACAGAACTAAGTATTAAATATTTGTTTAGATACCTCAACATGATGATGATAAACAAACAACGACGATGATGATGATAGACAAGCGCATACTGTCACACGAAAACGACAGGGTCAAAGGTCATTGTTCTCGGCGCTCCCGACA
>DWKL01003866.1:0-11110 GCA_018249415.1 Phareas burnsi
GTGGCAAAGTTTAAAAACTTTATGTAAACAGTGTTTTGTACCTACTATTGTATTGTATTGTCCGAAACCGCATACAAATTCGGCCAATTAATTCAATACGTGTGGCCATAGTTAAAGCGTTTAAGCGTTTTTTCTCACACGGGTTCCCGACCGCCGTTCCTATCAAAACGCGATGGCGTGTAAATTTTTCTCCTGTGTATTATTTTATAACACGTGAAGACCATTTATTTTCTTACCTGTTATTTGTATTACTTCTTCTTGTATCAATTTTTGTATTTATATCTAGATTTGTATTTATCTCTTTAAGTTTTTATTTTTATTTTTTTTATTTTCATAAACATTGAGGGGCGTATCGTGAACTCTGCAGCCACAACCACAAGCCACGCCGCAGACAGTAGCGCAGACAGTGATGATGGAAAGCATATATGGGCGTGTCGATGTTACTAAGTTCTTTACCTAAAACTTACATTGAAAATTCTAGAAAAAAGTACTTCACTCAATTTATTTATATTTGTTGACTCGTGTAGCGCAGAGGTAATCATAACGATTGCGATCCAGAGAGTTTTGGATTCGATTCCCGGCCAGACAGATATCTAAATGATGAATTTAGATCACTACTCTGAGTCTAGGTGTTTATGTACTCGTCTTTGTGCCCGTGGCACTCACGACGTCATGTGGGTCTTTGAGTATAAAAAGCGTAAGAAGCTTTTCTTACAGATCCACGCTAGTAAGAACAATCTTAAAAAAATCAAGGTAATATACATATTTTCCAAATTACAATTTAATTAACGTAAATCCGATATTAGTACCGCTGTCACTACAACCACATCTAACTAAGGACTCGAATCGAGTGGCGTTCGGTCTCGTCACACTCTGTCACGAGCAGAGATTAGCCCTCGTCCTTCGCTCCGAGCCCTACCTCGGGCCGTGGCTGCCTCGCCCCGCGCATGCCTCGCCCCACTCCACCCCCCGCTCTGCCTCTCCGGGACATTAATCACGGCGCCGTCACGGAACCAAATTACTCTGTTTAGATGTACACTCGACGTAATGAACTATTGTCGCAATCAATAACCGTTGGACCGATTGCTCGATTGTCGCGTCGGGCGCCCGTCAGGGGACTGGATCATGCACTGGATCGACATGATAGAGCCAAGTCGTGTATATGTAAATGCTTTTTGGTTCCTAGCTGTTGATTGGACACAACAATTTAATTAATAGAACTTTATTATTTTTTTATACACGTGTGTCTTGTTTGTTTGTGTCCGTGGGGCCCACGATACAGTGATACCAATAGTAGGACTAGACACAGAAAGCTTTAACTGTTTGTTTGTTATTCTTTTCTAGTATAGTAAAGTTCAATAACGACTTAAATGTTTAGAACGGGCACGTAGCCTACTTGATGGTGAGTGGTCACTGTCGCCTGTGGGATTTTTTTATGAGCATAGGAACGAGCGTACTGATCACCTGATGTTAAGTGGTCACTGCAGTTATCCACATCTAACCTCAAACAAGACTGAAGCCCAATCTGAGGTTATATGTAAATGCGTTACTTCTCCTCAAGACTAAGACGCTTGCCTCGCTGTAAGTGTATCAAGCAACCAAACCTCTTCAACCGAAACACGACGGTGCTATGCAGATTATTAGGGCGGGGGTGGTACCTCCCCGGATAAAATATAGTTCTACCACCTATTAAAGTCTTACCCGAAGTGGACTACAGATGCATTTCTGCGCCTAATGACTAAGTTGGAACGCCTTATTTAAGTGTCTTTAGTTCTACACTGCTATTATAAGGTGGACTCTGTACCTGTGTCAGTAATGACTCCTGGATCGAACCGCTGAGATTCTACGATTTAGTTTCACAGGAATCAATTTGTTATAAAGGTTATTTGAATTGGAACGACAATTAAAAGATACCTTACGGAATACATTTTAATAGAATGCTTGTAAGAATAAGCTTTACATTTTTATTATCACTAACCGTAAACAATTTCAGTCTTACAGTAACTTATTGTTGGCGTTACTCTACAAACTTACAAATAGGTCAAACTTAATATAGGTACATCAATGGGAAATACTAACATATATAATGTTAAATATTAACTTTTGACACAAGACTAGCACATAATAGAGTATTGCAATTATAATATATTATACTTAAAGCCAGTAAATTATAAACACAATATACGTTAAGAATTATGTAAGCGATATATACATAATTATATGGACTAAGTTCTTTAGTAAATACCTTTAAACATTTTGAACAACTCATATAGGTATTAGACAGTATCAAATGAGCGGTCCACGACTTTAAATGGTTATCATGGACACTTCAACAAAGTCCAAACAGAACAGAAGTGTAAAAGGAAAGGAAAAGAATTTACCTGAAGTTTATTACAGATTAATTAATTCGTGAGGACGCCTCTTTCTCTTTACCTTAATCTTCAAACCAGAACACGCAGTGCGAAGACAAAAAATGCTGCTTAATGTCAGTACAAAATATTCATTTTGGGTATCTACAAATTTGTGCACAGTCATGGCATCCACAGCACAGGTAACTCTACGCCACAGAACAATATAAGACGGCAGAAGTACGTGGGAGGTACTCACGTGCCCGACTGAGTTTAGTGTGTTATGCCATTTTTGTCATAACGCGCTAGTGTTAGATGTAGAAGTGAGTTCACAGATGCGCATTAGCGAATGTGTGAGTACGAATCGGGTCGCAGTATTTCTTGTGAGCACTGTTATTGTGGTGCGTTACTTTTAATTTGGATACGCGTAAATGAGTATACGACAGCAGGAAGAAGGACGTAGTGGCGACACGACACGATAACATTTCTATGATATACGCTGTAGTAACAGACCCTGATATAAGGACTAGCCCCCAAACTAAAGGTAACTCAGCGAGTTATGAAAGGTGCTATGCTCGGAGTTTTTTTGTAGAATAAAATTCTAAATGAGGATAATAACTCAAAAGATTAGGAAGTTAAAGTAACAGTGGGCTGGTCACATGTGTCGCAGAATCGATGGCTGATAGGGCAGACGAGTTCTCAAATGGACACAACGAATCAGCAGACGTAGTGTAGAACCCGTTTCGATTCGTTGGTCCGACGATCTTTAGAATATCGTGGCTAGATGATATCAGCGAAGGGCTGGATATGTTGGTACGTCTTGGAAGATGAGTATGTTCAGCAGTGGAACGAAGAAAAGGCTGATGTGATGATGATGATGATGATAAACATTTCTAGGCCTTATATTGTCCTGCACATGAGGCTAGGGGTTTTAAGCATTTATCGTCGTCATCATCCGATTAATGTCCCACTGCTGGGCACTGGTCTCTTCTCGAAATGAGATACTATACTCCACTACTGAATAAGTGCAGATTGGTAGAAGACACACACCTATGAGAACTTTACAGAGAATTCTCAGATATGTAGGATTCTTTATGATGTTTTCCTTTGCCTTGCAGCAAGTGATAATTAATTTCTAAGCATTTACGGCATTCAATGTTTGGCGACGTAGTCATTATTCTACATTTACTCTGTTGAGTATGCTTGTAATAAATAATTAGCGAATCATTCACAAGTGCAGTCGTCGATTAGTCACTTCCAAGTTCGATGCCAGGATTCGTTCGTATCAGCTGCGGGTCGCGGACCTCTTGATAACTGCAACAAACAAACATGCACATTAATAATACAATGACATATGTATTTGAGGTACATTGTTTTCACGTAACCGAAGTGCACCTCTTGGCTCCCGTTAACATTAAACTCTGTGATAATAAAGAGTATGTGCCTAAATGAATGTGATGATAAAAACTTATAATTAATAACAATTATATTGGAAGAACAAAATAAATATATACATATATGCAGGATACGTTGAGAAACCCACTATTTTAAATCGGCTAAAAAGCGTTTTGTGTCGCAAGGTATTTGTAAATTCAAAAACTACCTTCCAATATTTTTTCTTTTTTTAAAACTCTATTCTGTTAGATCTTCTCGACTTATTGTAGTTTATGGTTTTAACCATTAGTGCAGCAAACGGACAAACATTTTAAAATATGTTTGTTTGTGTTTTCGTAGCTTCCAAGGAATCAGGGACGTCAACTTATTAGTTATCTCAAGTAGAACTCCTATTATATTTAGAGCTATTTGTAGATTTTCATGGAGGGCGACAGTCATTTTACTTTAGAATGATTGCGTGTTTATTAGCTACTTACATGAAAAAGTCTATTTGACCGAAGCCACGGGTTGAGCTGGTTCTGTTGTATTTCCCAAAACCCGAATACAAGGAGAACAATGCCACACAAAGACATAGGTACTAATCGTAGAAAGGCCCAGAATACAACTGTAGGAATGTAGATAACAATGGAAATTTGTGGGCGTTTTCAGCCCTAATTAGTTACCGCGGTTACGGAATGTCGTGACGAGCCCGCGCCGAGCCATGATGGTACCGGGATGGGAACTAAGCCTATTTAGCCATACTGGGAGGGATATACAAAGTTTTTTTTTGTTTTAAGAGTACCATATAAGTCTGCAGGCCACCTGATGTTAAGTGGTCACTGCAACCCAAGGATCTAACTTCATGTAGGACTGAAGTTCTATCTGGGTCGTACATAGATGAGTCACTACTCCTGAGGACTAAAATGCTCGCCTTACGGTAAATGTGCCCGGCAACCGCACTTCTCTAAACGAAATACGAGAATTTCGTCACGGCGGATTGTGAGGGCGGTGGTGGTACCTCCCCGGACGAATTATAGTACTACCTCCTATCATACACATCAAGAAAAACTTTCTGTTGCTCATGGATAGTCAACTACGAATGGGGTTGAAGTTCTATATGAGGTCGGCTACACATGTCGTTACCTCCGAGGCCTAAGGAGGAGCGCCTCGTGTAATTGTCTGTTCCTTGCCATACCCTTCAAACCAGAATTTAGGTCGTATGGGTCGTCCAGAGGTGTCATCGCCGCCCTCATAATCCGCCCTGAAGCAATACTTGGTTCAGTTGGAAATTCGTTGTCGGGTTCATTTACAGCGAGGCGGCCGCCTTAGTCCTTACGACCTTATAAGTATATAGGGCTTTAGTCTTCAAATAGGTCTTGGACGTTGAAGACTGTACTCATATTTGAGGATAGATGTGGTGACGGTTAAATGTGGGTGTCCATGTGCTGCAGTGGCCACTTAACATTTGGCGACCCGCACGCTCGTTTGCTACTGTCCTCACATTAAAAAAAATAGAGCACCATTAAATATTATTGTTAAAATACCGATGGTAAATGAGTGACATTAGGTAATTCAACCTAGAGCTCGGGGACAGCAACGTATATGTGACCGACCTCAAGTAGGACCTACTTGTAGTCGATTGAAATTACCATTTACACCTTACCTTACAAGGACCACCAACTTATAACAACCATTTAGTGGACTGCATGCTCTATGCAATATATACTTCAAAATTATAGAAATATACTTCAAAATTAAAGAAATTCATGTGAAAAATAATTTGTATGTTTGTTGTTAAGAAATTGGTATGAAAAAAAATTGTTGTTTCTTGTTAAAGAGCGATTAAAATGTAGACAATGCAAAATAATTTGAGGCTTGTGGATCGGCCCTGAACATAACTAGTAATGTGGACTGTAAACGTTTCAAGCCCTAATTAGTTACCCGCGGTTACGGAATGCCGTGACGACCCCGCGCCGGCCCGCGCTGGTACCGGCCCTAATTAGACCTATTTAGCCCTAGCGAGACGGATACGTCAAGGATACAATGGAATGAGGTATTTTAACTATAATCTGTTTTTTAATTAAATTGACATTTTGAATGTTGCCATTTTTGTGACAGTGAAATACTGACGTACATACGTCAAAGATACAATGGGATGAGGTACTGTAAATAGAATCTGTTTTTTAACTAATTTGACATTTCGAACGTTGTAATTTTTTTGTGACAGTTAAATAGTGATGTACTACTATATAATCGAAATTTAGCATATTTTTGTGTAATATATTTAACAGGAATGTACGCGGTAATAAAGTAAAATGGTAAAGAAATGAATGTGAAAAAATTGTTGATAACGTAATAACGTACACAAAGTTGTTTTTTACCAAATATTTAGTGTTGCAATAAACAAAACGGACTGGGCATGAAAAACAATAATATTAAGTGAATTGACATTTATTATCATATTTTCTACCCTTATTTTGATTCAAAATTAAAATTTGAATATAGTAACATTATCCAATAATCATACAAAAAATGATTACTTTTATGGTAATAATTTTGGCAGGCAACATTGATTTCGTTTTTGACACTTACACCTGTCAAATTTCTCTATAAATAAAAACACACATAGGCATACTTTGTTGTTTATCCATTACTGGGTCAATGTCACCTTGTGATAAATGTTTACGTTGTCACGGTAATTGCATGAGACAGTTGCGGACATTATTCACACAGTAAAATAACTGTTACCATACAATAGCTTGACTTTAAAAGGTGACGAGACTCTTAGTTTTGTGACCACCACACCTATTTCAGAATTATAGCAGCAGTGTAATGTTACTGTTTTCCAATTTGAAGGGTGTGGAAAGGCAAATATGTTTATATTAGAAACTAATTATCTCCTGCTTTAACGGTGACGGAAAATATCGTGACGAAACCTACACATCTGATGGTTCTTTGTAAAATCTCGAAGGTTGACTGACTACTTGTTGGTTGGTATGGTTCACTTTCGCACTTGGCTAGCGTGGTGGATTATGGCTTAACCCTTCTCATACTGAGAGGAGACTCGTGCTCAGCACTGGGACATTCATGGGTTGATGATGATGATGACAAATATTAGACGTCCCAACTTAGATCTCAATAATGGCATCGTGCAAGAATGGCATCGTGCAAGAATGGTTACCTACAATAAGTTTAATGTATTATGGTGCTTATTTGCTTTGTGTGACTTTCAGTGTTTGTGACTGGAAGCGGTAACCAGATAAGTAATGTAAACTATTTGAGATGATTTTTTTGTTTAATTTTATTGATCTTTTAAGTATTGCATGTTCGAAAATTTTAATTTGTGAGAATGTTGGAGACGTCGTTGCACCAGAGCAGACGATAAACAAATTATAATCCAACTGTGCCCTAACGGCGCGGACACGAGACGGCACGATTTATAAATTTACGACTTTAGCAGTGGTTTCGTGACTGAAGTTTAACGCTCTGGCCTTATCGCTTGCGATAAAATACTTTTTTATGTTTGAAGCGTAGCAAACGAGCGTGCAGACCACCTGATGTTAAGTGGTCACTGCAGCCCATGGACATCCACATTTAATCTCAAAACTAAAGTTCTTTCTGAGGTCTAGAGGGTAAGATGGTCGCCTTACTGTAAGTTTGCTCGGCAACCACACCTCTCCAAACGAAACGAACGAAACAAAACTGTTTTATGGTCACTGCAGCTCATGGACACCCACATGTAACCTCAAACATAGCTGAAGTTCTATCTGAAGTCATACGTAGATGCATTAATATTTCTGAGGACTATGATGGTCGTCTCGCTGGAACTATGCCCAAAAACCGGACCTCTATCCTAACCGCAACCGAAACACATGAATTGCTTCACGCTAGGTTATAAGGGCGGCGGTGGCACTTCCTCCGGGCGAACTACAGTTCTACCACTTACCACTTAGTCAGCAAGTAACGATGCGCTTCCGCTGAATAATACGTTTCTTCTTTTTTATTTTTGTTTTTTTTGTCATCCGAAAGTTTTATTGAACAATATTTATTTATAAATGTGAATATTTTTTATTAATTGATAATTAAATAAAAAACGTAGTTAAATAATGAGCGTTCTAATTAAGGTATAATTAATGTTCTAATTGCATGTTCTATAAATATTTCTAATTATAAATTATAAAAGATAACTAATATTGCACAAACATTTGTAAACGTATTCAATTAATGACAAATAAATAATTTTATTTGAATTTGAATTTACATTTAGATTTAAACATGATTGTATTATTTAGGAAGCCACGATGTTATCCTTTGACAATTACCGTTTCTAAAATTGAATATTAGTTTTGACATCGGCGGTAAATTTAGCAATCGTATCTACGCTCGCTAATCTTTTATCGCCAGCGGTGGTTGCCGTTGTAGTGGTTGGTTCTTATTGCCGTGATATTGGCTTTTAACGAATCGCTAATATCTCTCGTTAGTTTTAATAGCTCAGAATTAGTCTTTCTATAGTCGTGCTTTTATGTTTTGTATAATTGGGGTTGGCTTTGTTTTACCCTTCGGAAACATTCCTTTGCGCGTCGTCCTCAATTACCGGCGACGTTGAGATAATCATTTTGTCTCTTTCTTGACAACATATATTACACAATATAAGATTTTTTTTTTTATAAATAAACCTAATGATAAGGCTGACGAGCCACCTGATGGGAAGTGGTTACCGTCGCCTATGGACATTTGCAACACCAGACTAGTCGCCAATGCATCGCCGGCCTTGAAGAAGAGCTCTTTTTGCACGTTTCTTGAAGAACCCCATGTCATAGCGCTCCGGTAATACTTCAGGAGGAAGTTCACGTTGCACGTACTTGCACGTACGCGGTAAAAAGGAGCGTGCAAACCGAACCGTGGAGGACCACCACGGGTCCAGTTGATGCGGATGGAACTTCATCCTTCGACGGGTAGTGCGATGGAGAATTGTCATCGGGTATTACATAATTACCTTTCTATCTAGGAATGATAGAACCAGTATTTCGTCACACCAACGATACAAATTTCATTCATATTGTGACAAGTCTCCGACTAAAATGGCTGTCCTTAACATGTCAATGTCATAAGAACAAAAATATATATATTTTGTCAATTGTTTTTAACAAAAAAAAATCACACCAGTGTGTATTGACTCTAAAGCTTAAGCTTACAGTTAACATATTCGCATAAGTTGCGCACGGGAATTATGGAAATGAGGTCAATTTTGCGTACTTTATGCATTTAAGAATGAATACCCCAACGCCCCCGTGGAGATTGAAATATCTAGTTTAATATATTTGAAACGTTATTCCACCTGAGTTAAAGCCTCGAAGATATTTGAGAAAATATTTACATTTTTTTAAAAGCAGTAATAGCCCAGTGGTTCAGAATCTGAGCTCCTCACGTTGCGTGTCCAGGTTTCGAATCCATCTAAACCTCTAATTTTTGAAAGTTATGTGTGTGTAAGAAAGGTAACCTACACATTTAGGACTCCTTTGTAAAGTTCTCGAAAGTGTGTGAAGTCTATTGTAAACCTGCACTTGGCCAACGTGGTAGACTATGGCGTAATCCTTCTCCCTCCGAGAGGAGATTCGTACCTAGCACAGTGACATTAATAGGCTGACAATGATAATGACGATCATTTACATTTTTAAAAGTTTTTACGGTCTCGTAAATTTTATAAAACATCCACTGCTTGCGCCTCTGAGCGGTAATTAAGAGTCCGGTTCTCTTATAATTTTACTATTTAACTACATACAACTAATATAATTTTTTACTTTTTGGGTGAATCGTTTGTAAAAAGATATTAAAAAGGTATTTATTTAACCGGTACATCTCACCAGCAGTTTATGTGCTGTAATAAAATGTGTGCGCGGGCACACCATACACTATGTTTATTATGCGATTCTGTCTTAAACACGTCTAACTTATGTAACCACAAAATTAATTAACAATTTCAGGTTCATTCATTCATTCAATAAAAAAATAAATATTAGAACTTTAAATGTAACTATTTATTCATTTGTTTTATGTAATAACGGTCGTTTGATAAATCCAAACGGTGTTCATTAGTTCGCTACCTATGACGACTAAATTAGAACACTTCATGTAATTTTGTCTACGATATCGCACTCGTCACACCTCAACCCAGTGATACAAACACACAAGCCACAAACAGCTGTGACTACGAAGAGTTCTATTACAAGTAAATACTGAAATATCGGAAAGGGTTTTCGTTACATACTTGACTAGATGGACAATCGTGGTCGAAATACCGTAGGGGATAGTCGCCAACAGATAGTGCGGCTATTTTAGTCAAACATTACAATATACATCACGTCACAATAAACATGTTTATGCGAGAAGGTGGCAGGCCATCTGATGGTAAGTGATTACTGTCCACAGGCCCACAGATGTATGCAACCGACTCTGAATAAGATAAGAATCAATGAGGTCAGTCACAGGTGCGTTGCTACCTATTAGAAAGAAATTGCAGTGCCTCATTATGTCAGTCTTACCACACCTTTTAAACCAGAACACGCATGTGTTTACGCACAACTTCGTCTCTACTTTTGAAGACTAAGATGGTCGGCTCGCCATAAGTGTATCCGACAAACACACCCTTCCAACCGAAACAAGAACTGCTTCACAGCTGATTATGAGGACAGTGGTGGTACCTCGCCGATCGATCTATATTTCTATCAACTATTAAGCTTCAGGAATATAATTGTATACTATAAAAAAAATGGATCATTGCAACGTTTCCCATTTTAAAATTTCTCCCAAAAAATGGGGGAATATCAATATATAAAATACAGTCGGGGAAGTACAGTGGTTTGGCTTGTATACGTCAATCCACAGCGATTTTGGCTTGTTTCTGTAAATTTACGGCCGTGCGGTATCTAGTCAGTACATAATGAAAGGGGAAGAGCATTTAAATATAAAGTTTACCTGCAATCAGACGATATAATTCCGGCCGGGTTCGCGGCGGCCGAGGGCGAACGGCCACGCTTTGGCCCTAACCGCAGCCGCCACGTCACCCTTCAGAAGGGCAACCACGTCGTCCAGGTACCGCAACGCCCGGGACTCCGCTCTGAGGGCCCGAGCCGCAGCCGCGCACCTACTCGCGCGCGCTGATTCCGCCTGCCATCGAAAGGAATATCTTCAAAAAATATGTCTTAAGGCATTCTTAATGACCATGGCTTACATATTTTTTATGGTATACAAGTAGCCAACGAACATGAAGCCCATTTAAAAGAAAGTGGTCACTGCCGCCCATGGACATCTGTTAGGTTGAGTGGTCACGCTAGCCGACAAACATGGGTATATCCTAAAGCCCAAACAGGAGTTGAATTAAATGGTGT
>DWKL01003867.1:0-11109 GCA_018249415.1 Phareas burnsi
TCCCATCAGGTGGCCCGTCAGCCTTATCGTTAGGTTCAATTATAAAAAAAAAAAAAAAATGTTAATGTGTCACCGCTCTTGAGGACTAAGATCGTTGTCTCGTTGCAAGTGTGTCCGGCAACCGCACCTTCAACCGAAACACAAAAACAGCTTCACGGCGGATTATGAGGGTTTTGCTTTGGGAGGTTGTTTTGTTATTTCTTTTTAAGGTTCTTATCTCCGACGCGTTTCCAGTTACCCGTTCAGAATAGTCCAGCGGTAATCCCTTTTTATCGTTGCAAATTATAAAACATTTTCATAAATAAATTGACTTTCCAGTGTGAAGATTCTGTTTAATTCCACGGCAATTACATTTAGCACGTCTTTCAACGCACAGTCAAAGGCGATTCATAAATTGGTATCTTATTACTGGCGAGTTTTAAATTATCTCCGCTTTTACTGTTAAAGATTATTTATAACTCTAGAAATATTTATGTAGATAATTAATGCTACAACTCAAGATTTAGAAGGCTGTTCGCTTATTTCAATGACGGCCAGGGGTGTATTTTACCCCCTAGGGTTTAAGTTCGATGCCGGGAATATAACATTAAAAAAAATTATATAATTAAATAATATGCTAGAAAATCAAACGATGGGTTTTGATAATACATATTTTGGGCTGGACATTTGAGTACTTGTTTTGTTTGTTTGTTTTTAAAAACTCGGTCATAGTTCGAATAAGTCTGTACTCCCTTATGGTATGACCCTGTCCCCACACCTTGCTTTATATGGCAGAAGCATGAAGAATTTAAACAAAAGTTAAAGTACACAATAAGGAGTAGTGAGGCATCTACATATATACGATCTCAGATAGAACTTTAGTTTTGTTGGGGTTAGACGTTGGTGTCCAGGGGCTGTGGTGACCACTTAACATCAGATGGCCTGCACGTTCGTTTGTTACTTATCAAGAAGAACAAAAAACCCTTACTAGTAAACAATGTTCAAACACAAATTAGTTAAACAGTATTTTGTCTCTTTGTAGCAACTTCATAAATAACGTTGATGGAGAGCGACTAAACATTGTTTAACCAATCATTGTTTAAATAACGTTTATTAGTAAGGGAATAAGAATAGCAAATCGAGGAATTTTGCGAGTTTATTTTTATTGTCAATAACATGGTATCCAACGGGATGCGATGGAATACAAGGACTGAATCAAGTACCGTCACGGGAAGAGATATCTTTTTAAACCACGATTTTATCATACAATATCACGAGTCGAGGTATGTGTATATAATTTACTTTATTTTACGTGTACCAAACAGGGTATCTTATGCTTCAAAAACAGGATAACACACAAGAATACACATCAAAACTATTCCTAATAACCCGGTGTAATTGCTTCAGGCGTTACATAAAGTGGCAATGAGAGCATCGTATATTGAGTTTCTGAGCGGAACAAAACAAAGCAATTGAAATTTCACTGTCTGAAACACAAGCTTAGGATAAACAGTTTATGTCTGCAAATAGGAGAAATACTATCTAGCGATGAAAATAATTGGATTGATCAATTAAATACGTGGTTAACGTTAACGTTGTAACTGAATAAAGGGCTCGTAGGTACATATGTATTCAACAGATGGTACAACCATAGTTTGTCACTGTACCACTGCGGCCTTCGTAATCTGTCATCCGCTTCACGGTTGATGGTCAGGGCTGTGATGGTACCGTTATCGTAAGACCACGAAAAATTTTCCTTTTCAAACGTGTGAATTTAGCAGTCATAAATATTCAACACGTGGCCGCGACCGCAGGCGTCTCGTCATTTTTAATATCGACACATATTATTACTTCTACAACTATATATTCTTATACTATATGTTACTATTGCTCGCATCTCATAACATATGGTCATAGCTTCGTCGTTTGGGGAAGCACAAAGAAGGTCGGTGGGGTCTAAGATTCTTTTTTTTATGTTTCTAAAGTAGCAAACGAGCGTGCAGGCAACCTGATGTTAAGTGGGCACTGCAGCCCATGGACACCCACATCCAACCTTAAACAAAACCATAGTTTTGTTTGAGGCTGTATATGGATGCGTCACTACTCCTAAGGACTATGATGGTCGTCTCGCTATATGTGTGCCTGGCAACCAGACCTCTTCAACCGAAACACAACATTATTGCTTCACGGCGGATTATGAGGGCGGCGGTGGTACTTCCCCAGACGAACAATTGTTCTACCACCTATAGAATATGCCTATATACCGAACAGTATAAGATCATCGTTAAGAGAGTAATTGTCACAGCAGGCTCTAAGATGGTCGCAGACCTAAGGAATTTGGCTTTCTCTGTAGGTAGCATCGATCTCACGTTTGTCCTTTAAAGTATGTGTAAACCAGACCCACATTCCGATCTAAGCAAGACGGTTGTCGTTGTGATAACTCCGAATAGGAGAACCGTTGAAGTGCAGTCCATACGCTAACATATCCAAAAGCCAAAGAAAAATAATCATAATCGTTCGCACGTTCGTATCGTACATACATCAATTGTTATCGAAATAATTTCGCCAGCGGAACTGTCGGTGAACCAATGTCCGAATTTTATGAAGAGTCCATCAAATGTATGTATTTTCGTATCTCGCTTGCTCGCAGTTATTACCGTGACGTCGGTTGCCTGACGAGGGTAAATCCTCTTTCTTCATATTTCCACTAATATCGCAAAATAGTAAATACCTAAGGTTTTCTCCCTCTGCCCTTTTTATGAATTGACGGTGTACATGTGATAGGGTAACAATGCTCCACCGCCTGAATTATTACCACGAAACCTTTTGTCCGTCTGTCTATGTTTGTGAAGATTTATTAGAGTTAAAATAATTTTTAATGCTGTATGCATTATTTACTTTCAGTTGTAGCTCATTACTCGTTAGGGCTGCAACTTTTTTTGTATAGATTAAATTATTTTAATAGTCGATAAACCTATGGTTTGCCCGGGGAGATACCACCGCCGCCCTCATAATTCGCCGTGAAGCAATTTTTGTATTTCGGTAGGAGAGACATTGTTGTCGGTATACTTACAAATCTTAGTCCTCAGAAGTAGTAGCACACCTACGTATGGTCTCACATAACATTTCACCACTGCTTGAACTTACACCCGACGCGACTATCTTACGCCCGTATTTATGAAGAAGCAAAAGTGAGTACTTAAGTAAAAGTAACTACTTAAGTAAAAAAAATATTTTATAGTTCGGAAGTTGCTTGAAGATAGCGCAGTCAACAGTTACACTCCCCACCCAAGCAATAGTCATCATTCCTTTACTCGAACGCTTGAAACAACTAGTTTGCGTTAATTTGCGTACATATTTGAAGGTTGTTTTTAAACAGCATCGAGGCAACTTTTGTTTCTGTCAACAACGATTTATTTTGTTGGGAGAAAATTAAATCATAAAAAAATGTATTAATAATTTGAACTAGTCTTCTTTACAAAATTTAATTGCAATTTAAAAGTGAATTAAAATGTATGTAGTTTTATCGATATTGAAGTAAGATAATCTAGAAGTCACTTGTGTCTCGTCTTGAAACAAAACGCTGTAACCAAGTGTTGTCAAAAAGAAGACAACCTTGAAACGCTGACTCTTTTTTAAGTATTAGCTTAAGTAACGTTCTTTACCTGACTTTAAAATAAGATCTTGTACTGAAGAGTTATAGCCTCAAGCGATGACTTTATCAAGAAAGTACGAAGCAACAAGTAAATACTTTTCTATAAATACGGTCGATAGTCTTTACGAGTCTACGTACGATTTCGAGTAAGCGTTCAGTCTTGTTCCAGGTTAGATGTGGATGTACATGAGCTACAGTGACCACTCAGCGTCAGGTGGTCTGCATGCTCGTTTGCTACTTATCTAACATAAAAAAGCGGTGCGACACACTGGTATGCAGAGATTAAGTAAAGCTGTATTCACCTCTACACAGCAGACAAAATCTTCATTCTCGAATAAACACATCCTATCACGTAAATGATTCTAAATAGAAATATGACATTTACAACTTAGTAAAAAATATAACGAGCGAACCTGCCAGACATCTAGTGTTATAAAAAAAATGACACAAATTTTATTCAAATTTTGAATCCGTCCTACTTATTAAATGTCTTCGGATTCTCGATGTAATAACCCTAACGTCGGTTCCTTGACGAGGGTAGATCCACATTCTTAATAATAATTTGCTCTTATATTACGTAGAACTATAAGAAATTCAACCTTTTTCCATTCGGTTTTTATAGTGGCGACCCGCGTGGGGCAGTGGTGATATGGGATCTCCACGTAGAGTGTTGGGATCGATCCCCAGCCGTGCTGACATTAAACGATATATTTACATCTCTATTCTGGATCTGGATGTCTGTGTACTAGCCTATTGTCTATCCATAGCATTTAGCACCATACAGGGTTACCTAATGTAGGGGACTAGGTTCAGAAAGTGAATGCTCAGTAATAACTTTATTCTGTTTAAAAATGTCTTAGGAACATTTCAACTTAATAAACAAGAAATAATTATCTTGAGTAACATGAACAAACATACTTTTGAGAATTCTTATATCCGTTCACTCACCATCGTTCAGGGTAGTTTAAACTTGAGATAGCTACATTGCAAATAAGCAAACATTGCTTTACACCCCGGTGAAGGTAACTATAGATCTCGAAAAAATCGATTACTCTTTTTAAATAATTTGGTTAAGAAACCTTAACACTATTTTCTTTTTATATTTTAACGCGTCTGTGAGAATTTGCGCGGACGAGGGTAAATCCTCTCTTCATATTCCTCGCGTTCGCCGACTCTCCTCTTACTACTGTCCGCTCAATGTCACGTAAGCCTTGAAGGGACGCAACAACGTTGACAGGTGAAAATGTTTGTAATGCTATCAGTGAATATTCGTTAAGGCATAATCTTTAACAATATTTACCAAGAGACTCCGCGAGCATGCACTCACGCGTAACCTTGTTCAATTTTACACACGATCTCCAGAAAAATCAATCCTTTGTCTTCGCGCGAAAATTTCATTTCATTCTTGCAAATAAGCATATGATGATTGTCTCATAAAATCCTAGATTTATAGAAATTAGTGCAGATCAAAAGATGATTAGTATGGAAGTATCAAAAAGGAAAACACTTGAAATTATGAGTCCAGTAACTCCACAATTATAAAATCAAGACACAATCTTATCGTGAATTCATTCGTAGACGGAATCAAATTGAAACTTCATAGTACGTTATGTTGATACTATGACCAAAACACCTTATTTCAATTGTTTAAAATATACGTTTTACACTTGGCCAAGCCACTACATCTTTCCTCGTATTTCGGAGTATCTTCAGCTTTAGGAGCCATGGTACTGCTTGTGCTCTTGCCATTTGACAATTTATTCTTCTGGGACACACAATTAACCCGAGACCTACCCATTGCATTTAATATTCTGCAAGATACGTCATCATTGGACCTCTTATCTTCAACAAGTATTCTATCATCTCCATATTTACGGGAACTGAATCCCTTTGTAGCACTATACAAGTCCGATAGCCTGATTACTGGCCGGTTCATCTGGCTTCCACATAATATGTTGGTTACAGTCAACAAAGTTAACAGTAGCGTTGCAAAAGGATTTGTACGCATTATGAATTCAACTACAATTGGAACTTCTCTTTGAACACGCTGGGATTGTTCAGAATTCAGTACGGTTGCTGCGGTCACGTAATAGCAAATTTCAGCAATGTATGATTACTGTGTTTTGTGTCACGCTGTGAATTCGATTATGCGTGTATTAGCTCGGGTTTGTTTGAACGTTCAACAATTTCGTTCAACGATTAGTTATGTAAAGCAGAATATTTTTCTTACAATTTAAATAAATAAATTTTTCTTTTAAGCATTTTGTATAATTTGAAAGAAACAAGAGGATGGAAAGGTAGTATTCGTAGATAAGTTGTAGTACAAAATAATATACAACAAACAATTTGAAGTCAAAAAAAACTAGTTGTAGTATTTTACTTGATTTGCTTGCGCATTATCCTAAAATAGGCGCCTTTGTTGCAGGAATCCCCGAAATGGACCACACTCGGCTCGGGCCCCTTGAGGCTTGAGGCGACACCGATTTTCAATCCAGCCCTATTTGTTGCGAATGTAAATCGATCAACAGCACGCCTTATTTAATAATAAAAAAATATTAGCCATTCTGGCATTATGTTGTAACATAATGCCTTCTTTGCAGCGTATATAATATGGTAGTCGAATGAACGAAAAGTAGCAAACGAGCGTGCAGTCCATCTGATGTTAAGTGACCATTGCAGCCCATGAACATTCACATTGAACCTCAAATAAAACTAAAGTTATGTCTGAGGTCATACATAGGTGCGTCACTACTCCTGAGGACTAAGATAGTTGCCTCGCTGTAAGTGTGCCCGGCTACCGAACCTCTCCAACAGAAAGACAAAAATAGTTTCACGGTGGATTATAAGGACGGCGGTTATACTTCCCCGGATAAACTATAGTTCTACCACCTCTAAAATTGTTAACAATCTGTGATATTTATATGTTACATGAATATAAGTATTGTCATAATTTGATAAGCCAATTGCAAGAACACTGTAAGAACGAACGTTAATAAACAAATTCCTCTGGTCTCGATAAACACTGAACAAGATCAGGAGATTACAATTAAAACACGCAAGGTTAAACCATTTTAATTCGATGAATTGATTAATTACATAGTTAATATAAGAATTACTGGTAGAAGGAGCTGTTAGGGAGGAGAGATTCCACCAGCATAACTACTACTAAGTAAATTACATTAAATGTGTAGCGGTGCTGAATTTTTTTTTATTTCAAAATTGTAGGTTTGCGCATATGCTTACATAACGCGTTCCAATTTAGTCCTCAGAGGTAAAGCAACGCATTGTAAAGATAGTCAAGGCCAATCAAGGTAAAGAGTATGTTTTCTTTGTTTGAAAAATGAAAAAGATATTTTCATCTATTATAGCCAGCTTCGAGAGGAGCGCTGGATATGGGCAAAAAGTATGTAAGGCCAATTATACGGAAATGAACGGGCGGTGTGGCCGATAGTTCTTATTCATGCGACCGAAGTCGCGGGGATCAGCTAGTTAATTATTGTACGTATAGTAAACAATAACATTTTTTCTAAACTTACATACATTAAGAGAACAACAAAACCTGCATGTCTATTAATTTATACAAAGCCATTTCCTATCTGCGCTAATTTTTGGTGAAGCCTAACCCCAAAATAGTGGCACGTCGCTAATGATTAGAAACGATTACCATAAAATGTTTGCCATTGGCAATTGTTTTTAATTTCATCCAGCGTATTGCGATCCAATACCGGATATTAGGAGCCAGCTTTGTTTGCGAATTAGAAATATGCCGCTTGGAGTGTCAGTAGACGCTAATATGCCAAATGAAAGCCAGTAACAGCCTTAACGAGGAGGCTTATAGCGACTTGGTCGAATGCGTTTTCATTTAAGGCGTATTACACGTTACTTTCTGTCAAAGTTTTGAACTTTTAAGTTATTATATTTTACCAAATGTCTTTGCAGCGTAGATCTTAGAACATAATTTATTTTTTATCCATTTAAAGTATAGAAGATTATTTTTTTATTTCGATATCTACACCTGGACAAGAGACGTAAACATGTGATGATGATGTTCAATGTATTTATTCAAGTATTAAATACTAGATAATTAAAATATTTATGTTAACATTTCAACATAATAATAATATTTTTGTTATAAAACTATGGCATTATTATTTATAGCGTGGAAGTAGCAAAGGGTTATGTATATATAGACTTGATGTTATGTGGTCAACGACGTCCATCGACAACTGTAATCGAACAATCGAACATCATCGAAGCAAATACCCGACCCATCGGAAATCGGCCACAGATGAATTGCTGTCTCTAAGGACTAAGATGTAACCCCTCGAGTATCTCTCCCTTAACACACCCTTCTAACCAGAATACAGTAACGGCGGGCGCTTTTTTTTTAGAATAAAAATAGTCGTGTCGAAGGAACTTGTGGGGTTGAACACGAGCCTTACAATTACCAAGTACAAAACTAAAAAAGTGGACAAATATGGCTCGTAGAACACGAGCAATATTTTTTACCAGCCAACTTAAACTGGCAAGCATGTCGAGTAAAAATTTAACCAGACTTGTTACGTCGTCTGTACGCGCACTAATTAACCGCCGAGGGCCACAATGCAAGAGCGGGCTTAAAGACCGCTCGTGGAATTTAAAAATAAAACTTATTTTTATATCTCCGGTCAAATAAGGTCATTGGAATATGTGTCGAGTTGTTACGCTCCGTATAATTTTGTATGGTTCTGGCAAGCAGACCTAGTGCTAAGTGCCGTGCGGTCTACAAACGACCTGACAGATAAAAACTTTGCAAGGCGTGCGCCAGGTAGAGTTACGTGTCCTATTCATCTACTTTCAAATACATGGATGCGACGCGACCGACGACTCGGGCACCACTACTGAATGTTTTCTATGGAGCTATGCGAATTTTAATGCAGAAAATTTCGACGACTTTCAAATGTAGGGATGAATTTTTGTAGACTTCTTATTCCAACTAAAACTTTAAAATCAAAATGTAAGGTTGAACAAATGCATTCTTTTTATTTAGAAGAGTAAGCGAACCGTAGGTCACTTGACGTTAAGTGGTGACTACAGCCCACGGACAGCCAATTCTAGTACCAAACTGGCTGAGGTCCTAATATTTTCGCTGTAAGGGAATCAGTCAGTCATACTACGTGCGAACTACATTGTACCACTAACATGCAAATCAAATTTATGTCGGTTTGTCGGTCACATGAATTTCGCGGTTGGTTTCAATGAAAATACAATACTTTGTTCGTTAACATTATACTACAATTGTGGTTTAATGTTAAATGACACGTTTCAGTAAAGTACTTATTATATATTTACTTTTAGGATGCCGTTGCGGCACATTTTTAAGGCTTCCATAAAACCCCGATAATCAGTTTTAACGGAATTTATGTAATTTATTAGACTTAAGATAAAATGACCCATCCGGACAGTCCGATACTTCAATTTTTTATGTTACAATTAGTTTGCTCACAGATTCACATTTTAAGTTTGTTTGATTAGAGAGATATTTTATTCACAAATAAAAATGTGTGGTTTGTCCAGTTAATTATTTTTAAACTAGAATTTCCAAAATCGTTTTGTTATTAATCGGTCACGTCACTTTGTCTTGAAAACCTATTAACAGTTAGATCGCAGTGAAAACGCCCCGGTTTAGACACGACAGATTGGATATTGATTGTTCCCCGCAAACAATGTCCGCCGTAAAAAGTGCGCGCGTTCAATTTTGTAAAACACCAATTGAACAGTCAGTTATCCTTTGAATGTAGAAATGGCAATGGATGGACTAAAATGGCCATTGATTGATTGTAGGTCGAATGGCCATCGAAGCCGTGGTATTGTAGGATGGTTAATTTTATCTGTTTCAAATAGTATAAACAAATATAATTACGCTAAATACTCATGAAAATAACAAACGAAATAGGTTTTCTACACTCACAGCCCTACACTAGAATACCCTGTGTCAAATATACACAAATAAAAGTACACAAATAACCCGATCCTGATCAGAAAGCTAAATTCATCACTTAGATGTCTGCTTGGCCGGGAGTTAAACCAGGAACTTTGTGTGTGAGAGCGGTATCGTAACCGCTGCGCCAAGCAGCTCGTCAAATAAACAGTCGTATTTTTTATGATGTGATAATAGCAAACGAGTGTGCAGGCCATTCAATGTTAATTGATAACTGGACCCACATATGTAACCTCAAACAGGACTGAAGTACTATCTAAGGCAGTACGTAGATGCGTTAGCACGCCTCCTGTGGACTGTGGTGTGTGAGATGGTCGCCTCGCCGCAAGTATGCCCGGCAACCACACCTCTCCAACAGAGATACAAAAACTGTTTCACGGCGGATTATGAGGGCGGCGATGGTACCTGCCTAGTCGAATAGTTCTACCACATATTACACTTTGCATCTGGTCTGATGTTCTGATAGTCTCTAGCGGATCATCAAACGTTGTTGCCTCTGAGGACAAAGTTGGAAATTCTGGTAATTATCATTAGATAACAGTTGTTAAACCTTGTTGGAGACCTAAGGGTCGTTTGAAAACATCTGACACAGATTGGCTGTTAACTTGTATACAATCCAGCATCTACATTGGTGCAACGTGGTCGAATATGTTCCAGGCTTTTCCCGATTGTGGAAGAAGACCCGAGCCCAGTATGGGGCATAACATAGGTTCCATGATAAAGATATTGCTGAAAACGAACTACAAAGAGCTTAAACACCTTTGAATTTCAATTCATTTGTATACATAAATAATTTGGCTGCGATATTGAGTTGGTTCTTGTTCTAAACGTCAAAGTTGTTCGCAGAATCCGATCATCGTTTGAGCGTTTAGTTATTTGGTTATTCAACATCAATTTTGGATTCATAGAGTGCGACTTTGTATCGCCGAATGTGTGTTCGAGTACACTTCGGCGTGCGAGGCGCAATCGACTTACCCGCGAGTTGCAATAAAACTTGCCTCCAACAGACTGGTGTGGTGCAATTTCTAAAGCGTAGCGGTTAATTCGTTTTAAACTTCTAAATAAGGGAAATAATTAAATAAAAGAGATTATAATTCATATAAAAAAGATTCGTGTAGATTGAAAATGAAGTCAAAGTGGTTGAAAATAAAAATAGTTGCAACTTACATATAATTAGCAACAACTGCAACTCTTTTTATTATCAGCATCTGGATATGGATCTCTTTTCATAAGCGGAGGAGGCTTGGAACATATTTGACCACGCTGCTTTTAAGCGAATTGTAAGGAAATGCAGGTATCTGACAAGGTTATGGTTGCTATCCGGTCCGAGGATACCTTAAACTATAGACCGGCTAATGCTATTAGCCGGTCTATAGTTTAAGGTATCCTCTGAAGCACGGAAGCGCATAAAATTTAGCCACTACCTACGGCGTGTCAAAACCTGCGATCCAGCTTGAAATGTTTGTCTGGTCTGGCGCACTGATATAATTTTGCA
>DWKL01003868.1:0-11109 GCA_018249415.1 Phareas burnsi
GTTCGACCGAGGGTACGACACAGTAAAAGTACTGGATGATAGAGAAGCGTATCAGAACACGTGTCAAATAGCGGAGCAAAACGATCCGGCGAAGGAGAAAAAAAAGAAAAAAATGAACGACAACAATACTCACGGGCACAGAAAAAACGACTCGATCGCTAGCACGAGCTCCAGTAACAGCTCGCAGTTCTATTGCGAGACAGACGGCGCTGGGAACGCTTGGAAAAGGGACAGCTTGGAGCGGCGGTCGTCCCCCACTAGACTGTCGCACGGTTCCTCGTCCTCGTCGCTGCCGTCTCTAGACGTATCGCTGTCGAGCGCGAACAGCGGCCAGAAGCCGAACGGGAAAGCGACCGGTGCTAGTCCGGCTCACGCGAACTCCCGCAGCGGGCCCGATTTCTACATAATTCGCGTGACGTACGAGTCGGATTGCGTGGAGACCGAGGGCGTGGTGCTGTACAAATCTATAATGCTGAGCAACAACGAGCGCACGCCGCAGGTCATCCGGAACGCCATGCTCAAGCTCAATCTCGACGGTGATCCGGATGGATACACTTTAGCGCAAGTTTTACCTGAAAGAGGTACGTATTTGATTTTACTGATCGATTTCGGTGTAATAAAATTAACAAATGAACTGCAGCAAACACAACTGTCGTAGTTTACTGTCCGAGCCATCCGTGTGGCTAAGGTAAGGTGTGGGTAAGGTAAGGTCCGTGTGGATAAGGTGCGTGCCGCCGTACTGGAACATGCCTGTTGGGTTGCGCGCCGCACGGGTGGATTGTTTCGTATATTAGCCGCCGCAGTCAACGTGTTCTGTAGTCAAGTTGTAAATGTCAAAGTCAGCGGAAGTGTTAAACGTCGACCATTTTCCAGAGATGGTTCTGCCGGCGAACGCGAACGTGTACTACGCGGTGAACACGGCGTACAACCTGAACTTCATCCTGCGGCCGCGGCGGCCCGCGCCCGAGCCCGCGCTCAACGGCAAGCCGCGCAGCAAGCGCGCCTGATCGCTGCCCCCGCACCTGCACGGTGCCGCCTGCTGCGCCGCCGGGTGCACGCCTACGCATTAGCTCAACGACTGATGATTTTAGATACCTCCTTTATATAATACATAAGTGTAACATGTTAATAACGAGTTAATCGAACTTGTGCGCGGATTACTACCCAGTACTTACTGTTGCGGCAAATTAAGTAATCTTAAATATGTTTATAGTGTAAATAATGAAACTCTGTTAATACCCCCTCCTAATCTGTTATCTTCACTGTTGTGAACGTTTACGTGAGCGGCGAAAGTGAACTCGATATGTGTATATAGTGAAGTGTGAATAATAAGAATCTCCTAAGCTAATTAAGCGTAATGTAAATCTAAATACTGAGCCAAAGGCAAATAATGATGTCCAATCGCAAGGTGCTGTAACCCTTTTGTATGATATTAGAAGCTTTAAAAATTTATTCACATAATCCGAATTTGGGTAAACGTTAAGATTTCTGAAATAAAATACTGCATTGATAATGGTAAAAAGAAAAACTTGTCATACAGATGATTTATTGATTAGTAATATTGAACGTTTTAGCATCTTCGTTGGCGGTATTGTGCATGCACGATAATATGTACATTCCATAATATATGTATGTGCTTTGTATATTTATTTATGTTATGTGTACATGTGAAAATATTGTAGTAATGTTTATGTCATGCCTCGGTAGCCATTTGGAATTTTTATTTCGCGAGCAGGTAGTAACTGTATCCGACCTTTGCTATTTAATTATTAACACAGAACTGATTAAAAAAAAACGATTATAATTTTCAATAAATTTAATTAATGGGTATATGGATAAAATATCTAAAACTCATGTAGCTAATCGTCATATCCGACTGGTATGATAATAATCTTTTGCTAAAGTTAATATTTCTTGTAACAGTGTAATTTTGTAGGTTTCCACCAGTGTTCTCTTGTATATGTTATATATATTTGTGTAATAAACTATAATGAATACATATTAGTTTTAATCTATTTGCAATTATATCCTGCAGTATGAAACATGTCACGTTACATTTTAATAGATACCTTGGATTTCCTCATACAACGGGTATTAACCGCAGCATTGTTTAATGTTGCCAGCTTTTCGATCTTTTAGCTCAGTCACATTACTGGATTGGTACATTTATCACGTTATGGGTTAGTGGCCAACTTATTATCGAAAGTATAAACCGACCGATGGCACCTGACAACATCTCTTTATAATAACTTTTTTAATTTCGTAACGATAAAAAATATCTCACGATGACGTTTAGAATAGACTTCACAACATATCATTTGAAGCAAGGAAATTATGATATTTTTTTTCATCAAATGACTTTGAGTGTTTTCGATTATATTTGGCTTAAGGTATTTATGATATATGAACAGGATACCAGATTACGAAATTGGTAGCGGCTACTCACGAAGTTATTCATTTACTGGGATCACTATCACGCACCGTTTTCTAAAGGACTGTGTCGATTTTTTTAATATAGGTCTCCCTAAGGTTAAGGTCTCTAGGTTCTTCTAGACTAACTGGATTTTATAAGTAGACTCCTAATTGCAAATTTATGGACGGATGGCCTCTATTATAACTGAAAAATGTCGAACATGTAACGAATTTATGATTATCCCTGTCTGTATTCATGCTTTGCCTTTTAAGTTATAGGAATTTAAAGGGCTTCTTCTGAAAGATATTGTAACTGGAAATGAGCGTAATTACCTGTAAATGGAAACGAAAGTGTTGTTTCCATTTACTAGTTTTTCGTGCAAGAATTTTATAAGTTCCGTAATAAACGGAACTTGAATATATATTAGCTATAATGAGTTGTCAAATTGAATTCTCTAAAGAGACCAGATGCAACGTCATCGATAGGCATCATATATATATTCAATTTAACGATGAACTGTAAATATTGAACGATTATAGAAGTCGACCTATTTGATTTGATATAATGTTTTATTCAAAACGATCGAATGCTCCTTAACTATATCTTTGGACTGAATGTGGCGGGCCGTAACTTTATGGCGTGAGGACTACATGACATACCAGATGCTATGTCGGAAGGATGAAACAGATCTAATTTGACGACCTGCTTGGCATTGCGATATCTATTCCGGTCTGAGACGCAGAAGGTTCTGGGTTCGATTTCGGCTCAGGCAGAGGTTTAAACGATGAGTTTATTTCTGTTATAGGTCTGGGTGTTTGTGTATGTGTACAAGGCATTTACGACAGAAGGAATCCTAATGAAGGCTATGAGTGTAGAAATCGTTATTTTTTTAAAATTAAGGATATTTTTAGAATTTAACTATAAAGGAGTTTGGGGTTAAGCGATAACAAAGGTGGTTGGTTGCATGTTGCATGCAGATGACATGAATTGCGGAAGCGGTGGTTTGTAGCGGTGGCGAGCAGGGCGCTGCGAGCCGCCACCGGTTGACAGCGGCTCGGTTGAAATTTTCATGGCCAGCGTATCGAGCGCCGGCGAGCGGCGGTGGAGCGGCGGAGGAGCGGGAGCGCGCAGTCGCGCTGCGCCACCCGCCCGAGCGCTCGCACCGCCGCCGCCACTCGCTCCGTGAGGACCTCCCTCACGACAACAACACGCGCGCGACCTCCCTCCGCCGTCGGCCCGACTTGAACCCGACGTACCTTCTAGCCGGTTGCGTGCTCGGTGTTATCACGTGAACGTCGCCGGCGAGGACCGATATGTGAAAAATAAACCCTTTGTGTCGACTCCCGCCGGTGGCATGCGGCGCTAACATTGAGCAAAATGAAATAGTAAGGTGAGCACCTTTATAAGATCATTGTCTTCAATGTATCGTTCAGCATTCGTGCTAATTTCAGTGTAATCCTCGACTACCGTAGGCTTAGTTGTGATGATAACATAGGGCATGAAATAAACAAAAAATGTACTGAAGGTTAACTGTGCCCTATCGATAGATCCACATCCATACATAAATGATGTTTTATCACTCTATCAGCTTATTGGTGGGAGCGGCCGGAGTCTACGGCGAAGCTCTACGAGTGCCGCAATCTGATTATGGCACACCCACTAGAGCTATAAGACAAGTATATTCTGGTAATAATCTTACACGCTATTATTAGTTACTACTTTTTCATATTTCTATGTTTATTCATTAGATAAGTAGGACAAATATTATAAGAATAACGTTATACATAATTATGTAGGAATATTGATGAAGAGCTGAAAAAAAAATGATTAAAATTTTCTACTTATTTGAAATTAGCACTTTCTTATGATACTCAGTGGCATTGCTTATTTTTATGACAGATCTAAGTAATTTACATATGCGTAAATCATTGCAGGTTTAAGCATTACATACAGTACTCAATCGAAATATTTTTCACAAGGGCATTTGCTTCGTCCTGTAAGTTATAATTCCGGACATGTAAGAATATTTGCTATTTGCACCTAAATAAAAACAACTATATTGAAGATTATGTGTTATTTTCCATTGAATTTAAAAAGAGTAAATCGCACTTAAGAGAATTATCAGTGTGGAAGTGGACGTTTAAACGCTCGCAGGTTGTGTAATTAAAATATTACATATGTATAACCCTTAGATGCATCTAGCGCTTATAGGTTAATATTATCTAAATAATCTTTCCTGTATGATTTAAAAATAGTACTTAAAATATGTATGTTACGTGGGTCCACCTAAGGTTTCTACTATTATGCTTTTAAATAAATCTTCACCTTTGTTATCTCGCCAGGGTGCAGGTATTGCATTATATAATAATATGCAGTACCGTATATATGCTAAGTACATGGGCACTGGCGGGAAATCGCCTATGAAATATTAAAGGTATGTCATTGAAATACTGAAAATACATTTAAACTTTTTATTTTATTTTAATAGCTGTGAACATTTTTATTTGTTTTATAAATTGCTTAAAGCATACGCGTACGCATTTTGATGCGAGTTAAAAACTTCTCTTGATTCCCATTCAAGGTGAGCTCCGAAGGACAAAATTGTCAAAATTTTGGGACCATTATAATAGTGTCAACCAAATATACGATAAAAATTAAAGTTTCAATATTCATAAATAAAAAAATATATATCAAGAGCAGAGTCTTGTTGATATATGCATAAAATATATGTAACATTAATTACAAATTTTTATATGAACAAATACAGTTTGTGACTTCATAACAGAATACGAAACACGGAAATATTACCGTTACTGATTAAGTCATGAAGAAATACCAACACTATACTGAATGAGTCGTAGGCGACAGCACATCAACAAAATAGCTAAATGCGTAGGTAAAATCTTTTTTTTGTCTCATACAAAAATAGGAAACAACGCATAAAAAAACTTACTAAACTTCCATCGACAGTACTTCGTGTGTATTCTTTATCTATTTGCAGAGTATCTAATTGTACATACTAATGACCTACTGATGTGATGTTAAGATATTTTACATATATTTCAATTCAGTTACAGCTAAAGATGCATGCGGCCTCACTCGCTACATATACTCTGCTAATTGTGTCGCGTAGAAAGGGATTATTAAAAAGTACCGTAAATAAAGTAAATTAAAAGTATAAGTATACCACTTTTATCTAGATTGACAGTTGACAGTGAGGTACGGGAAAATATCAAAGTAATACAGAATAAAAGAGCAATCAGCATGGTTTTTCCCGCCATTTGTTACCTAGAGCTCTTGACCATCGATATATCAATTAAAAATCAAGTTATTTGTTTCGTTTCGTCAATCTAGATTAATTTATTAAATCGGTATTAATATCTTAGAGTAAAAAATAATATTTAGTCGATTTAACCAGTAACAGAAACTTTTTCAAAAAAGGGTAAATGCAGCACGTTTGTTTCTATTTAGGTACCTAATATACACAGGATGATGACTCTGCCGACGCCGATGTATCCGACCTAATAGAAAATGAAGTTAAAGTACTGCATGAAGTTTCATTTTATTATGTTAGAAGAGTAGCCAACAAGCGTACAAGCCACTTGATATTATGTGGTCACTGCAGTATATGTATACCCACATCTAACCTCAAACAGGACTGAAGTCCTACGTAGGTTGTACGTAGATGCGTTTTTATTCTTGAGGACTATGATGCTTGCCACGCTTGCAAGTGGACCCGACACCCACCGCCGCATTCGCCACAACCGCATCTTTCCGACTGAAACACGAATTGCTTCACGGTGGATTGATGAGGACGGCGGTGTTACTTCCCCGGTCGAACTAAAGTTTAACCATTTATCAAAATATAAGATTATTTATCTACATATTTATAAATTAATAGAATTCCGTCCACGCTTTGTCGCGGTATCATATAACCCGTTTAATAAACCTCCCAAACATGTGACGCTTCATACTTCAGAGAGACAAAGCTGTAAATATGGTTCCATTTTCTCGATTTTGATTGAGTTTATGTCGGTGTATAAGCCTGACTTAATGCTTTAAAAGTGTTATATATTCCTTTACATCTATAAACTGGTTTCTGCGCGATTTGTATGAACATACAAACAGACTAATAGATAAACGGACAAGCAAACAGAATTTCTAAAAAAAATGTTTTGTGAAAAAAAAATTGTAATATTAGGCAGTTTTTCGAAAATATTTTCAAAATACAGACATTGCCGTTACAATTTTATAATAATATAAACAATTAGAAATCTATTCTACATTTTGTATTTCACGTAGGTACATAGTCGTAGATCGTCAGTTTGTATAAACCAAAATAATTGTAGTTGTTTGCAATTGCCTCCGACCACAATTCTGCAACGTAATGCATTGTTCAGCAAATAGACCATTCGTAATTCATTGTTCAGCTGAAACACTTGCGTTTGATGATATAGAAAAAAAAAAACCAAAGGTTTTCACATCCGTCGCTTAGGATTCTCTGAATTGTTCCATGAAGAAACCAAAGACAAAATACACCAAACTCGGAAATTTTCAGAACATGTGCGACAGAGTCAAAAATTTGTAGCGTCGCATGTTCACTCCTGTGAAGAGTCGTCAGTTTCTAAATATTGATATATATGTATGAGTAAAACTAGTTTTTATCTGCGGCTTCGCTCACGTTGATGTCCTTAAATACTCGTCAAAGACCGTCGAAAATTTAATGATTCTAGGCTCATTTGTATTTACTAAACATTTTTACTTACGTCGGAAGGTCGAGTTGATAGGCCGAACGGCTATGTAAAAGTTTTTTTTCTATCTCTCGGCAACAGTATATTTTTCTGGATAAAAGATACCCTATGTCCTTTTCTATACCCCGACAATGTGTACACAATTTCATTATGATCGGTAGAGTAGTTAAGGCGCGAAAGCGTAACAAACAAACATACTCGTATTCGCATTTATAATATAATTTAGGATACGGATGTATGTTGGCTATCTTTTGGGGAGGAGAGCTACCAGGAACTGTTCAGGATAACTTTTGTTGAACGACGAACTACGAACTTCTTTTATCTCATAACAAACTCTACTTGGTCTATGGCTTTTGCGGCAAAGGAACAAAATGATCACCTTCGTATTCTCTTTGTCTTTAACCCATTTCTGTGATAGTGTCTATGATAGAGAGCCTGTACTGTTTCATCGTCAATCCATCGCTGTCACAGTGCTGAGCACGACTCTTTTCTTAGAATGGCTATGCTGGGCAGATGATTGGTAGATTTTACACACTTTTGAGATCTTTATAGAGAACTCTTGTATGTATGTGCAGGTTTCCTCGCCATGTTTACCTTTATACTTAAAAAAGTGTTAAATAATTTGTTATACGCGCATAACGTCGTAAAATAAGTAATGGACAGTGACATGGATGGTGACAGGAATGCCTGGAATTCGATTCTTGATTTCCAATGTACACGATTCATACGTGAAAGCGTTACGAAGGCTGCCAGGTGAGGCGCTCATCTATCCTCTCAAGTCAAGATGTCGAGCGAGAGACAGATGAGATTCCTGCAATGCTGTTGAAATATGATCCCCAATTGGCTTCCGTTTTACACACTTATTTTATGCCACCTATAGTAGTACACCGCCACCACTAGTTCAATAACCATCTGTAAAAATAATGTCTGCTGATAACGCAACGAGTACTTTTCGAAATTCCTAAAAAATTGGCCCCAATACCCATTTTCTTATTATACGGAAAAATTATGGCATGGAATGATTCGATGTTTGTGGAGTTAATTTGTCAGGCGGTAGGGAGCCAAACATTTATCACAATCTGTGACATCATAATATATTCCTAAAAAAATGCTTATTTCGAGCGATATCTTCCTGTAGTCGTTTTCTCGGGAAAGTAGGTTGGGGTTTCAGATTAACGTTTGTTTTAATGGTGAAGAAAAACTTCATGGAGAAACCTATGCCTGAGAGTGCTTCGTAAATGTTCCCAAAAGTATGTTAGCCATACCAATCCGTACGTGGTTAACGTCGTGGATTATGGTCATACCCTTTTTATTCTGAGAGAGGATTCTGTTGATGATAATGGTTGCTGTTTGATTTCTTTATTTGATTGATTGAGTTTGCTGACATAATGACGTTTGATAGATAGAACTATAGTTCGTCCGAAGAAGTACCACCGCCGCCCTCCCAATCCGCCGTGAAGCAATACTTGGGTTTTGGTTGGAGAGGTGCGGTTGCCGGGTGCACTTACAGTGAGGCGACCATCTTAACCCTCAGGAGAAGTAACGCATCTATGTATGATCTCTAACAGGACTTCAGTCCTATTTAAGGTGAGATGTGGGTTTCCGTTGGTGGCAGTGACCACTTAACAGCAGATGATCTGTACACTCTTTTGCTACTCTATAAATATTTAAAAAAATGCTTTAAAAAGTCATATTTGTTTATGTTATATACCGGTATAAATCCCCAAAATAGGGTTCCTGTCTAGACATTAATAATCTTGCGGAAATCGGGCGGAGCCGCTCAGTACAGCTCGTCTACAATAAGGTCATGTATTTATTGTAAACGGGTTATTCCGAAAGACGTTACAACTAGAAGCTAGACAGGTAGAAGTAGGTCGATTAATATTTGACTGGCGCTCTAAGGGCGTAGTTCATAATTGAATAAACAGAAATATGCAGGCAATGGAATGTTATGGTACTAAATGGGAACGGGTACGTAAATTTAAGCACGCAATAAGGCGCAGTTAACGTCCACGCTAATGGCATTATAATAGCCTAGTGTGTAATAAATTATAGTTTTATTAATATATCCGATTTCTCTTGCTCATTGTAAGGCTTAAGTGCCATCAATGGAAGGCATACGAAAAGGAAGCTGCAGTATGAAATAGAAAAATACACACGTAGGTACATAGAGAAATCACATAGAGAAAAATATGATTTAATTTTATATAACAGTAATAATAGTTAATAAATTATTATCAATATGGTAATGATATGCATTTGTTTCTACGCAAATGAATAAATAAAGCAAAGATGTCCATCTGCCGTTTAAAAATAACTGTCTTTCCTTTTGCTTGCCTCGACGTTACTAAAACAATAAGAACTTTTTTTAAAATTACGTCTTTATAATTTGTTGCGACAATTTTTTTCACAAAACTGAGCCGCCCTTGTCGGGACCTTCAGAGCCTCAAGTTTAACAACTCCTGTAAATGTCTGCTGGTAAATAAAAACTGTACATTAAAATAATTACAGATAAAAATGAGCATAATATTTTAGTACATAATTAAAAAAGGTTAATCTTTCAAAGCTTATTAGTTATAAATAAACGCAAACGCTTTCTACACTCATAGCTCCACAATAGGATACGCTGTTGTGGGTGTCCTGGCCACATACAAAGACGAGTACACAAACACCCAGACCCAAAACAGAAATCTATATTCATCATTTAAATGTCTGCCTGGCTGGGAATCGAACTCAGAATGCTCTGCGGTAGACCGGTATGGTAATCGCTTCGCCATGCGGGTCGTCGTTATAGATTATTGTGAGATTGTGTCTATGTTCTACAAATAGGAAATCATAGATGATTAAATTTCCAGTATTACAAATAAGCAGTTGCTACGGTTTATTTGTAGCTTTGTAGCCTGGTAATTTCCCAAACCGAGTATCGGTACGTTTTCCTTTGCGTAATAAAACCGCAAGTTTAAAGGGAAATATTTTAAGGTCCCTCATCACGCAAGCGGTTTGCCTTAGTTTGTGTTTCGTTTTAATTTAGGTGGGTGGCTTAAGCGTAAGGATTTTGTTTTACCCTTGTTGTTTTACATTTTTTAATAAAATCTAAATTTAAATATTTGAGATGATGTCAAGAAGAGTTGGGGGCATTCTATAGCGGAATATGAGAATGAGATGCATAATTTAGTGCGCTAGAAATATCAATCTCATTTTGATATGATATACAGGCATAGAATAATTACAGACTAGGGTCATGGTGTTAACTTAATGGAATGACCAACGTGGATATAACCGAGTGTAACATTGTAAAATAAATTAATATTAACTCAATAAGTACGTTTGATCAAAAAATGCCTGTTCTGGCGTTTATTTATGAAAAGTTCCTATCGAATATGAAGAAAAATGTTAACGCCAATGTTTGATTTAGTTTGGAAACTTTCACTCCAACGCCAAATTTTAAGTTATATTTTGGTTTTATTTAAGTAACTGAATTCACTCTGATCTGCGGTAGAACAAACTTAGCAACTTCTATACTACTTTAAATAAAAATTTTGAAAAACCAAAACATTTTTATGAATAAGAGGGTATGTTAGATTCATGATAAAATCAACGTCACAAGAGCCCGCCATATGATCTTTTGGTTAAAAATATAAAAATCGTGACACACGCTATAAACTTTCAATACTGCAGTGCGACAAAAGGGTGGTTGAAAATGTCAGAATTGGTGATTGCAATAAATAATTAGGAAGTTACAGAGCCGTTTTGATAACATTCTTTATCTCAGTCGATAATAGTTTCTGCCTTTTATAACCAAAGTTAATATATTATGGCGGTGGTAGTTGATATATTGGTATAAAGGTTAAGAAATTATATTTAAGTTTTGATTAAATAATTTTAATATATATTTTAAAACATGTATTTTTTTCTAGCCATTCTATTTATTTTCGTTTTTTTTCT
>DWKL01003869.1:0-11106 GCA_018249415.1 Phareas burnsi
AAAACTGCTTTACGGTAGATTATGAAGGCGGCGGTGGTACTTCCCCAGACGAACGATTGTTCTACCACCTATTAAATGATGTTAAGGGTTCACTACAGCTTATGAACTGGACTAGGACTACGACTGAAGTCCTATCTGAGGTCGTACGTAGATGTGTTGCCGCTCCTGAGGACTAAGACGATCTTCTCGCTGTAAGTGTGCCTGGCAACCGCACGTCTCCAACCGAAACAAAAACTGTTTCACGGCGAATTATGCGGGCGGCTGGCGAACTACGTGAAAAATTTAATTTACAAATAAGAACTTAAATGAATGGAGCAAGTGGAGCTGGAGTAGTTTCAGACCACACGTTCTTATCGATTAAGTAAACATTTATTTTATAATACGCTTTTCCAGAAAGCGTTTGTTTAACAACTTGTTTGAACTTCTTTTCAGAAAGATTTTTGATATGATCTGGTATCTTATTGTAATAGCTAATACAGGTTCCTCATTAACGATTTGGCTACCTTACATAGTCTTTATTTATTTACACCCAATTTGTCCTTATTTGTCCTTTATTCAAATTATGATTGTTCCAATTTTTGTTAAACATATTAATATGTTTTCTCATATAAATTGTATTTACATAAATATGTCTACAATGTATCGTATGTCGATATTACGAAACAGTTCTCTAAGGGAGTCGCCATATCGTAGATCATATATTGCCCTTCCTGCACTGAAATGAAAGCTATGCTTCAGCTATGAAAACTAAATTCTCAAAAAAACTTACTTTTCACAGTTCGTGCCCCGGATCGAAAGCGTAACCGGACCGTTCAGGGCCGCGCCCGTTTAAAACAATAACCAACTAATTCACTGTGCCACTTAATCGATTGAAAAATCTACCTACCCCTGACCGACCAATTCTACAACAGGGGAACATTTTAAACCTTATATATCTGGACATAAGGATGTAAAACCGGCTGTAATATGAGCTGTACAGTCGCCGACAACAGTGATTGATGCGCGCTGACTGACGTGTGCACGAAAGCGGGGCGCGCCTTCTGTATGAAATCACAAGCGGCAGCGATTTAAAAACATCCTTGGCATGGCACCAATGATGTTTATAATATCAGTATTCAGTTTTAATATTCGGAAATAGTTTCTTTTGTACAAAATAAGATAAATAGGGATAACAATAATGAATAACAATACCCTAATAATGAAAAATTGTTTTAATATCATAGATGTTAAAACAATTTTTCATTATTAGGAATATATTCAGATATATATTACGGTAGGTAATGTTTAACACAGTTGTGTTTAGAAAACAATGCTCCTTATTTTTTAAAAAACAATTTAAATCTTGCATTACTTTGATAAATAGTTATAAAACACGAAACATTATTATTCATGTACATTAAGAGACCATTTCACCTCTTGCTGGTAAATTTATCTACAACTTGTTCGGCAGGTTTCGTATATAAATAAATGCATGTCAAATAAATTGTGAAGCCTATCAGGCAGAGTACCAGCAGCCCGTAACTATGAAACTCTTATCACTTGTACCAAATATGATAGTTACCCTACGCTGTGTAACGTAAACACACGAGTAGTGCAGAGTACAAGGTGAACTGAAGGGGAAGCATGAATCAGTATCGACAATTTATCGTGTCGCTATTTCAAAACGACTACAACAGCGACTGCTTGTGATATTCAAAGACGGAATTGGTCTAAAGATCTTCTCGGGTATTGAATATGAAACCGCATTTATGATAAAACATATATGACATTAATAAACTAAATAAAATCATATAAATACTTAAGTAATTGTAATTATAATTATGATAATTAAGATTTTAATTAAGACTCCTAATTTACATGAACAATAAATAATAAACACTTTCTACACTCATAGCCCACTAGGATTCCCTGTGTAGTGGTTGCGATGATATGACACATACAAAGACCAGTACACAAAAACCCAGACCCAAAACAGAAATGTAAATTAATGTCGATCGGTGCGCTGCTAAGTTAAAAGTGATCTCAACCTTTTATTATGCTTAAACTATATAATGGTAAAATTATTTTAAATTTGGAAGTGTAGGTTTTTATTTATAAATGGTTTACTTTTCGAAACGAAAACGATCGCGCTTGCGCTCTCTGGCGGTTTGTGACGACGTAAAAGGGTTAGTTTTGTTTTAAAATATTATAGTCTATGGAAGCGGATGTAATTTAATTGGGTTCTGTGACTGTTCACCTCAATTTTCAACGATGTGAGGGAAAATAAATAATATTGAATAGGTGGTAGAATTATAATTTGTCCGGGGAGGTACCACCGCCAACCTCATAATCCGCCCTGAAGCAATTCTTGTGTTTCAGTTAGAAAATTGCGGCTGTCGGATACACTTACAGCGAAGCGACCATCTTAGTTTTCAGGAGTACTGACGCTTCTACGAACGACTTCAGACAAAACTTCAGTTCTGTCTGAGGTCAGATGTGGATCTTCATGGGCACCAGTAACCACTTCACATCAGATGATTTAAAACTCGTTTACTAGTTGTCTAGCATAAAAAAGGAAATAATTCTGAAATCGATCTTAGATATTACTCTTCTCCTCTTTAACGACCTGCGTGACGCAGTCATTACCATACCGGGCTGACAGCGAGTTCCGGATTCGATTCCCGGTCAAGCATTGTCCATGGCACCCATGATACACGGTATCCTCACGTGGGGCTATTATTGTAAAAAGTGTTTGTTTGTTTGATTCTAATAACAGATGTTCATTGGCGGTAGTGACCATTTACCATCAGGTCGATTGCATAGGTACATAAACACGTTTTATATATAGTTTGATAGGTGGTAGAACTATAGTTCATCCAGGGAAGTACATCGGCGCCCAAATAATCCTCCGTGTAGCAGTTTTTTTGTTTAGATTTCAGAGATGCGGTTGCTGGGCACATTTACAGCGAGACGACCATCGTAGTCCTCGGGAGTAATGACGCATCTACATACAACCTCAGATAGAACTTCAGTTTTGTTCGAGTTTAGATGTGGATGCTCATGGACTGCAGTAACCGCCTAACATGAGCCGGCTCGCACTTTTGTTTGCTAAGTTAAAAGTGATCTCAAAAAACCGTCGCCCGTCCATATTCCGTGACATGGCTCCTGTCACACTCATTGCTGAACATATGACATCACTTGGAGCTTAATCGCGTACAAGTTAATCGATACGCTCCCACGACCTAACTAGCTCACCACGGAGTGCCCACCACCACCGCCAGAACTTGCAAGCGAAACTCGACCTTAAGTGACTGCTTTAAAGTTGAGATTAGGTCGTGTGGTGAAGAAGCAGTGGGGCAACTTGTGTGCGACACGCGACAGTTTAACGACAGTTTTTGTAGATGTCGGATGCCACTTGGTGTTATTGAGCACGCTGCGTATGCGATACCCTTTGGTGGGAGAGGGTAGTATGGACATGCCTTAGGTATTGTTAGCATTGAAAAATAAAATTGAAATGTGTATGTGTGTAAAAAAAATAAAGAACTGTAATTTTTTTAAACTAATTTTTAACTAGACAATTTTCAACAGTTTTAACAAATATGATGTAACAGTTTGTATTTTTTTTATTTAGTCTGTCTGTCTGTACTGGCTACTAAAACAACTTCAAAAATTAGGAATTTTATCGGAATTAATATAAAATAAACGAACAAACGCTTTTTTCTACACTCAGCCACACACGAGAACCCTGTGTCGCGGGTATGGTTTTATACGAGGTGAGTACACAAATACCCAGACCCAGGACAGAAATCTGAATTCATAATTTAGATGTCTGCTTGGCCGGGAATTGAACCCGGAACTTTGCGGGTCAGGCCGGTATGATGACCGCTGCTCCACGTGTGTCGTTAATAGGTGCACCTAAGATCGATCTCAGGTGCATTCCTGTTTTTTTTTATGTTAAAATATAACAAATCAGTGCCCAGCCTTCTTGTATTAAGTGGCCACTGCAACCCATGGAAATTCAAATATAATAACCTTAAACACTTAAACTTGACTGAAGTCCTTTCTGAGGTCGTACGTAGATGCGTTACTACGTTTGAGGACTATGTTGGTAACCTCATTTGTGTGCCCAATAACACCTCTCTAACTGAACAAGAAATGCTTAACTGCGGATTATGGGAACCATTTACATTCAAACAAATTATATCGATAAGCATGAAGATTCCAAAATTAAACCCCAAAGATTCCAAAACTAAAGCCTTAAGTCCCAAAATTAACGATTCTGACAATAACATTATATAAAAAGTATTTTAGACCTACTTTTTGTTTTATGCAAATAAATATTGCGAATGTGACCTTTCAATGTGATTCTAAAGTGAATAAGAATAATGTCACCAATAAGTTATCCTTCTTTATGGTGACAAGTTCACCTGTCGTGAATCAGGATTTCGGTTTTTTTAGTACGTATCTTTGTTACAATTTAAAAGACTAAAATAATCCTAAACATTTAAATTTAAGTTCATTAAAGCGACACATAAGCAGTGATAACCAGTGGTTAAGATGCCGACCTCATGCTGGGTGTCCGGAGTCCGAACCCCGTACGCATCTCTGATTCTCCGAAGTTACGTGCGTAATAGAAATTAATTATCACTCGCTTTAACGGTGAAGGAAAACATCGTGAGGAAACCTGCACATCTGAGAGTTCTTTGTAAACTTCTCAAAGGTACGTGAATTCTACTAATCTGCAGCGTGGTAGACTATGACCTAACCCATCTCATTCGGAGAGCAGACCCTTGCACAGCAGTGGGATGTTAATGGATTGATGATGGTGATAATGAACAAGCAACAACCAACAAAGAAAAACCTTAAATTAACAACAAATTGCGGTTTGCGACACACTGGCACAAGTGTTCACTTCACAAAGATTTTAGGTTCAATTCCTGGTGGCAACAAAATTGAATGCGTGTGTCACGGACAATGGTTTCAGGTTGTTACTGGTTTTTATATAAAATTATTATTCCATGCAACCCTACAACACAGAGATATATTAATAGACAGACAAACAGTATAAGATTTTAAAATGTTTACAA
This sequence comes from Phareas burnsi, assembly GCA_018249415.1. Lineage (NCBI taxonomy): Eukaryota > Metazoa > Arthropoda > Insecta > Lepidoptera > Hesperiidae > Phareas > Phareas burnsi. The sequence goes on from DWKL01003869.1 coordinate 5,067, forward strand.
TATAAGTATTGTTTTTAAGTTTTATTTACATTGTATAATATTGTTTAATATTATAGGGATTATATATAATTCTATATTTATTATTTATAACTATAACTTTGATAGGTGGTAGAACGACAGGGAAGATACATCCGTTGTCTTCACAACCTGCCTTGAAGCAATCCTTGTTTCGGTTGGAGAAGTGTAGTTCTCGGGTATACATTATTAGCGAGGTGATCATCTTAGTCTTCAGGAGCAATGACGCATTTTTTTAATGTAAGAAAAGTAGCAAACGGACGTGCTAACTTCAAAGGGGACTAAACTATATTTCGATAGGGGAGAAGACAAGGTAGACATACAAAAGATTAATTTAGATGTATGTTCTAAGTATGGGTGTTTGTGTTTGTGTACTTGTGTTACATGTCCATGGGACCAACGACAAAGAGAATTCTACTGTGAGACTATGAACAGAAAGCATTTGTTTGTATGTTTGTACTCTTCTAACAAAAAAAAATACCATTCAAATCAAAGTAAAGAATTGATGTATTATTATGATGATATTTTACTTAAAAAATACTTTTTTTTATGTTTGTAAAGCAGCAAACGAGCATGCATGCCACCTGATGTTAAGTGGTCACCGCAGCCCATGGACACCCACATCCAACCTCAAACAAAACCGAAGTTCCATTTGAGGTTGTATATGGATGCGTCACTACTCCTGAGGACTACGATGGTCGTCTCGCTATATGTGTGCCTGGCAACCGCACCTCTCCAACTGAAAAACAACAACTGCTTTACGCCGGATTATGAGGGCGGCGGTGGTACTTCCCCAGACGAACGATTGTTCTACCACCTATGAAAAACCTATTAACACTGGAACCTTGTTGACTTTTGTAACTATATTGTCACTAGTCTGTCACGGTACTATATTTAGTTTGTGACTAAATATTTTAGTACTAACTTTAGTATTGTATAGGTAGACAAACAATGTTAGGTATTATGTAATTAACATATGTCATTGTGGTTAAAGAATGGAATTTCCCAGATTAAGAACGTTCGCGAAATACACTTTGATTTTATTTTACTACCGCTATGACTACTAAAGCCACCTTGGCTCACTTGGCTTGGCCACACTTCGTAGTTCGATTCTGGATGCACCACCACCACATTTGTTTCTAGCTTCAAGCTAGTAGCAGTGTTCTTTTTTATGTTCGAAGAGTAGCAAACGAGCGTGCAGGCCACCTAATGTTAAGTGGTCGCTGCAGCCCATGGACAGCCACATTTAACTACAAACGAAACTGAAGGTATTTCTGAGGTCGTACATAGGGACGCACGAAGTAGTGAAACATTTATATGCGTCACTACTCCTAAGGACTAAGATTATCGCCTCGCCGTAAGTGTGCCCGGTAAATGCACCTCTCCAACCAAAACACGGATAATGAGGACGGTGGTGCTTCCCTGGATGAACTGTAGTTCTATCACCTCTCTCAACATTACTGTTAAACACTGTTGTGTCCCAGTTTGAAGGATGTGGTAAGGAAGGTCTTCCCACTTTGTCCTAGGGGGTAGCAATGCATTTGTGGCCAACCCTAGGTAGGAAATCAATCCTACCATCCTTCCTACCATCCTTAAGCCATAATGCTATTGCACACCTAAAAACAATTTTTGAATTGGCAAAAAAGAGGATAATTTTGTTTTAAGTTAGTGCTAGGTAATATGGAAGAGTTTGAGGTCTAATAGACTATATAATAGAAATACTTAATATTTACTTAGGTATTACCTATATATAGCTTGAAGTTTAATAGAACAAAAATAGAAACTTTAAATTATGAAAATTTTAACTCGTATTTTACTGATTACGAAAACCTCAAAACGTTGAAATCGGCTAGATGTTCGATAACGGCATTTTACTTTAAGGAAAGCAGAATCATACTTGGGGTGCATTTTGGAGCGCCATGGGTCCACTACCATCTTATTTGCTATGCTATAAAAACGTAAAAATACCAGCCCCACAGTGAAACACGTCCCTAACTGTGTAAAATTGATCAATCCGACTGGACCACTTAATTTCGTATTGTCTAAAATTACCGAGGCGCATCCATACATCTCTCGTCGCGGGCTATTACTCTCGCGGGATTAGTGCGTTGGAGGTTTTGACAATTGATTTATGTCTGTCACGTCTCGTCACGGCGGCGACTGCGCGCGCGCATCTGCCCCCGCGACCCCGCCCCGCTGCCCCCGCGGCTTCTCAGAACAAACACTGCGCAAAGACTATATTGCTTGCAGACGATTCACTTTTATAAATACAAAACATATAACGTTTAGGATGTTTTTAACATCTTGATTTTATATTAATGTTAAATTAAAATGAGATGATTCTTTTAACACTTTCACTGCAACAAAAAATGACTGCCAACAGATTTTTATAATCTAAAATAATTCTAATTATCGTCATTACCCGATTATTGTCCTACTTCTAGGCGCAATATGAGAACGGTTAGCCCATAGCCCACCACGCTGGCCATGTGCGGATTGGTGGACTTCAAACATCTTTGAGATCTTTACAGAAAGCTTTCATATGTATAGATTTCCTTGGAATGTTTTCTTTCATTGTCAAAGCAAGTGATAATTCATTTTTAATAATAATATCCTATAATTAATATTTAATAATAAAAAATATGTATAAGTATAAATGTAGTGAACTATATTAAAACTTTTCGTTTTATTTAAGTGCCCCACAGAAACATGGCCACACTTGGTTGCGGAGGCTACGGCAAATCGACCTTAAATGCCACAAAACAAAAAAAAAGTCTCTGCTTACTGAAATGTATACGCGCTATAAATTACAAGATTCCAATCTATCTATAATAAAATTTATAAATATCAATATACTACTACTAATAATTTTAGAAGGAATCTCACATGTAACTTGTGCATACAAATTATTATGCATATTGAGGAATAATAATATTTACAATAAAAAATATTAACCAATGCATACGCAAACTTATTATTCATCCGTTAAGAAACAAGACACGCGAACATTTACTCAAAACAAGCGCATGTAGTGAACCGGGATCGATGTACTTCGACCTGTCATTTTCGTGTGACGTTGTGGGCGCCTTTTCTCTCACCCTCATACTATTCTCGAGTATAACTACAAAGACTTAAATACTTAATCATCTAGTACTAATTCATATGTTAAAGTCACTAGACAGACAGTTTATTTCGCAAATAAAACTACACGGAAGGATGTCCACAATGAACATCATTCGTATAAATGTCGCATAATAATATCTTAATGTGCAAATTAGACAGGTGTTTACAATCAACGTTAGTAGACTGCCGGTTTCGGAGACTAATGCCGGTTCAAGGTTGGAATTTAAAGTGAGAAGGAATTTATTAAGCGTGCGTTTGTCTCTTTAGTTGCTAAGTTAATTGGTCAAAATCGTATACTCATTTTTCAACTCTACTTCTACGCAAAGTTATATTTCTTACCCATATACATTCCGTTGTTAACCTCCATATTTGTGTAAGGGATTTCGACGTATGTTATTGCAACCGATCTATTTGGATTTCGGATAATTGCTGACCTTTTTTTTAAGTTTGAAGGGTAGCAAACGAGTTTGCAGGCCATCTGATGTTCAGGGGTCACTGCAGTCTATGGACACCCATGCCAAAACTCAAACAAAACTGAAAAAACAACTGGTACAAACAGAACCATCTGGGGTCGTATCTGTATACGCATCTATATGCGTCACCACTCCTGAGGACTCAGATGGTCGCCTCACTGTAAGTGTACCTTGCAACCGCACATCTTCAACCGAAACACAAAAAATGGTTCACGGCGGATTATGGGAGCGGTGGTGGTACTTTCCAGGACGAACAATAGTACTACCACCCATCACTTTATGATACTTGTATCAAATTATTAAAAGTAAATACTTTAGCTGATTCATCGTAAAGGTACAATTACACGTCAGTTCAATTGTCAACATTCAATCAAGTGTCATCTCTGTCGAGTTAACTACGGAAGCTTGACATGAAATCTGGTGATATATCATTTAGGCAACTAAAATAGTGAGTGTTTGCGGGAGCGAGTTTTAGCGAGAAAAGAATCGATTTGTTTTAATCTATTTCGGTGTTATTGTTAACAGCTGTTTCTAACGTGACGGCAGTATTTTATAAGAACGCAGAATGTTGACGAAATTTTTGGTAGATGTAGAAAAATTTGTCTTCGATGATACACATGCTATGTCAGAGACAGTCACGTAATTTAAATTGATAAATATTGTTTTGTAAGAATTGCAAATATTAACAATTATCAATATAATATTTAAAACGTGAACGAACGTTTTGACCGAGTTAAGATTGCCGTTATACATTTCAGTAAATTTATGTTATGAGTCTATATACATCTAAAAAGTCTAGCGCAGTGTTCGAACCTCGACTAGAGAGATATCTAAGTGATGAATTTAGATTTCTGCTCTGGGACTGGGTGTTTGGAGATTGTGGGACTCACGTTGTGACACTAAAATGCATGAATACCTAAAAGCATTTTCTTTCAATAGAAACGCGTTAAAAAAAAATTATAACTTAATCTAGCGATGAGGCAGACTGAATATTTGATGGAAAGTTACCATTGTCGTCTGGGATACCGGAGGAACACTGCGTCGCCGGCTTTGAAAGCGTCTTTCTTGCACCTTACTTGAAAAAATCCATATCATACCGTTTCCAAGATACCTCATGATTAAGTTGCACACGTACAAGGTAAAAAAGACGCAACAAGAGCCGTGAATTACCGCCACGAAATCCAGATGATGTATCTGGAACCCCATCAGTTAGCGAGTGACGATGGAAGAATGTGAAAAGGCGAAAGAGATAGTCCATACAAGATCTAGCGTCGGCGTCTGGGGCTAGTTTGCCTTTGTCATAATACATGGTCAGTTAGTCCTTGAAATTAAAACGCAGATAAGTTATCATCAAGTCAGAATAATCTCTATCTGTCACTTAAACATTTGGTTCTACCGAGAAAAGAGCCTGTAACCCAACGACTTTTTATAAACAATATTTTTACGTGAGAATCAAATGATCGCACAGGATACCTGAAATTAAATGGTCACTGCAACCCATGGACTCCCACATGTAACTTTAAATAGGGCTGAAGTCCTATTTAACGTCGTACGTAGATACGTCACTACGCCTGAGGACTAAAATGGTCGCCTCGCTGTAAGTGTACCCGACAAAGGTGCGTGCGATATTCAAAACCGAGACACCCAGCGTGAGAGGCCGGAACCTTAACCACTAGGCTATCGCTGCATATATCAAATTTTTAATAACTTATGTCTTTATTTTCAATGCAAACAAACCGCTAACAAGAACTTAATATGGCAATATACAATACACATATATTCGACCTCAACTCTCTAACCTGACGCAGCTACGAATAACAATGTGACAATTTCATTACGTCGCGTCAATGCCACGTCACGTCAGTGTCACGTCACGTCAGTGTCACGGCGCCCGTCACCCGTCACTTGCTAGCGACGGATTGTTAATTAGTGTGGAACATGAGTAATTACGTTTGTGATAGTAAGGTTTTTATTTACAGCGTGTTTTGAATAATGAATCCAGGGTTTTTTTTATACAGTGCTTATAGGTGGTAGAACTATAGTTCGACCGAAAGATACCACCGCCCCTTGCATAATCCCCCGTGAAGCAATTCCTGTTTCGGCCGGAGAGGTCTGGTTGCCAGGTACATTTACAGTGAGGCGACCATCACATACAGTCACTCACAGTCCTCAGGCGTAATAACACAGCTACTTACGACCTTAGATACGACATCGGACCTGTTTGAGGTAGATGTATGTGTCCATTGGCTGCAGTAACCTTTTGACATCAATTGGTCTGCACACTTATTTGCTATCCTTCTCACATAAAAAAATACTTTATTTTTTAGGTCTTTTGACAGTTCGACTGTTTTTTTTTTTTTTTTTTGTTTTTCGTTTGTGTAGTTGCTGTTGGCCCTTGCGGCCTTTTTAGCGTCACCGGGTTTTAGTGG
>DWKL01003870.1:0-11104 GCA_018249415.1 Phareas burnsi
TTGTCTTAAGAGTGACGGGGTCGAGTAGTGTTGCCATTTAAGAAAAATAAAACTACCTTTTATAAAATTATTACATAGTAGTCTTTAAAATTGCTGATCTTCGTTTGAAATGTGATAAAGGAGGGACTTGCACGAAATGTTCCAATTTAGTCTTCAAGGGTCAACTTGGTATTCAAGCAACGTTTCTGTGGCTGACTTCGGATAGGACTTCAATCCTACTAGAGCTTGATTACAGATGGCCATGAGGGTAGTGGTCACTTGCCATCGAGTGGGCTGCACTACCGCCCTTAAGCTAAAATGCAGCTTTATCCAACATATGTTCGATTTCGTTATTTTGAGTAGTCAGTAAAATACGAATTAATAGTTTCACTATTTGAAAGTGCCTTTAAGATCTATTTTCGTTACCTCAATTTTGCGTATGACTTCTAGTTATTAATTAGCACTTTTTTTTTTAAATTACCCTCTTTTTCCCATACCCGAAAAGTGGTCTTGGTATATAATGGAATTAAAGCTTAAAATAAAAAAAAATATTTCCAAAAAGAACAAATGAAATCGTAATTTTAACCATGTTTGGATTTCGAATCGTTGTCTGCCATTTCAAAAGAACGACTGCGGACAATCTATGCAATGTAGTGTTTACAACCTCAAGATTATAATAACCGCTACAGTACGAGAAGGAATTCATCTTAGTTTAGTCTCCGATAAGCCAATGCACTTTATAAACTCCATGCATTGCGATCTCATTACGTAATGGTCGCGCACTTGCATTGCCGGCTCAAATAACTGTGTTAGTGACTGTTGTTAAAGTGACTTATAAGTAGCTACATAAGCTTAACGAATGCTTAATTAATGGTAACTAATTCGACCTTATTTATAGTTAAAGTCAAAATAAAATACTGTAAGACCTTCTGGTGGGTAGAACATGGCTTCGTCCGGGGAAGCCGCCGTCCTCATAATCCGCCGTGAAGCAGTTGTTGTGTTTCGGTTAGAGAGATGCGGTTGCCAAGCACACTTACAGTGTGAATACCTTAGTCCACCGGAGTAGTGACGCATCTACGTAGGACTATAGACAGAACTTCAGTTTTATTTGGCGTTAGATGTGGGTGTCTATGAGCTGCTTGACCAGTTCACATTAAGTGGCCTATATGTTAGGCCAAAATCCACCACGCTGGCCAAATGCACATTGGTAGACATAACACGCTTTTGAGAACTTTAGGAAGTTTACTTAGGCATGTAGATTTCCTCACGATGTTTTCCCTCACTGTTAAATTAAGCGATAATTAATATAAGATATTGAAAGTCATATCATAACAAGACTTTCATCATCATTATCGACCGAATTAGGTCCCACTGCAGGGCACGGGTCTGTCCTCAGAATGAGAAAGGTTAGGCCATAGTGTACCACGCTATCCTAGTGCAGATTAGTAGACTTCACACATTTTCGAAAGAGACCACCTAACAGAGAACTCTCGGGTTATGTAGGTTTAAAGTAGACAAGCGCAAGCTTTTTTCAGCTTAAATCTTCCATTTTACTTCACTTAAACTGTACCCGGTTTCGCCGTCAATAATTTCCAATAGTAGTACAGGGAGAGAAAAACACCATTTATTGTGTGCTGATAGGACGATTCGTGGAAGCGTCGCAATAACATTTCAAAGAAAAGTAAAGATAATATCAAAGAGCACGACTGTATATTGATAATAAAATAACTAACTTTTCTCGATACTTGTATTTGTGAGAAATATGTTTTTAAATACACATTACTATGAATTCTGTTTACATTCTTATTTGTTTATTTTTTAATTTATTTGTATTGAAGTACCAATGGAAGATACAGTCTACGTTATGGTAAGTGATCACTACTGCTCACGTAGTCAACCCTGATTAGAATTGAAGATCTACTGACTAGTATATTTGATTTACCACACCCTTTAAACCAAAACACATAACTGATCACAGAGCGCATCTAGGCATTTAAAACACCTACCCAATTACTAATCAGTGCTTGAAGTTCAAGCACTGATTAGTTAAAGAATGTTATGGCATTCTCTATCAACGTTATTTATGAAGTTGCTAGAAAGAGACAATATAGAGTTTGGTGTTAGTATAATAAATATAATAAATCACACAAACTATAATGTAGAAAAAATAAATATTACTCGGGAAGCAGTCTGGACTTTCCCATTATATTACCATCGTATGTCTTTGCAGCCAGGAGGGATAGCTCCTTATTATGTCCCACTACCAAACCCGGCTCTTCACCAGAACTGGGGAAGACCTAGAACATACTCCACTCCGTGTCACATGTTTTTCAACATAAGGCCTCCGACAAAATATATGACTGCTATACAATGATAACAACCGGGACATATAGCTTAAAGTGCTTTCCGAAGTACGGCATCGTGCATGAAGTGAAGCCACTAGCGGTTACCCTTGCTTCACTTTGGCGATCCGTTACGATCTGCACAAGTGAGGCTATGTGACCAGCTTTAAGGCAACGCGCATTTACATCGTAGGTATGCTAAAACGTTATCGCTAACGCAGAGTCGAACGGCCTCTAAAACTCGGTCTGACCGAGTATGGACCGCGGAAAACCATTGCACCACATTCCGAAGAACCTAGTTAAAGGTGAATAAATGTTTATATGTAAGAGAACTTTACATTTACTGTAGAAAGTAAACTGTGTTTATAATCGAAATACTTAATAATATATAGATGGTAGAACTACAGTTCAACCGGGGAAGTATCACCGTCGGCCTCATAGTCACCCTGTAAAGCAATTGTTATTTTTCGGTTGGAGAGGTGCGGTTGTTGAGTACACTAATAACCGAGGCGATCATCTTAATCCTCAAGAGTAGTAACGCATTTACGTACGACCTCAAATGGAACTTCGGTCCTGTTCGAGGTTAAATGTGGGAGGCCATGGTCTGCAGTGCCTATTTGACATTTAACAGAGTAGCAAACGAGCGTGCAAGCCTTGCTTATTTGCTACTCTACTCACATTAAAAACTGCATTAATACAAATTAGTTAAATTTTTAACAAAAACTAATAATTGGCATGTACCTTTCTTCAATATGTTTTATCCTCACCATTAAAGCCATTAGCAATTTTTTTCTATCACATACTTACATTTTGTGTTAAAAACTCATAACGACGACGGTACCAGCAATGGCAGCCGGCAAGGGTGTTATCCTCACATGACTTTCCATCTATCCGAATCGAATCTAAAGTTGAAAGTCCGGCCCTGCCAGGCCTCTCGTACTCCACGGCACTACTGCACCACAGAAAAGGAGTGGGACAGGGGGAGAAGGATTTTGGTTCCGAGGACTCCCTCTTTGCCCGTGATTATTCTCTGGAGATAAACATCTCCCGGTGGCTAATTATAATTGGATATTATAGAAAATATGAATTAAAATATTTTAATATAATACGCAATCATCATAATACCATCCCCACTGTTTAGTGGGTGGTCGCGGTGTACTTGCGTCCTTCGATTCGGTTAGCTATCGTCCTCCTGATGGTCGGAGGACGCCGGCCCTAGGACCTCATGCAGGAGCAGTCTGCCACCCGCTAGTCGATCGCCCATCCATCCACCAGATATCATTCGGCTAAGATAATTAACGTTACACTTTGGAAATCAGGGCGGTCCCTAATAAAGTTTACAATACGGAATAGGTTAATAATTGACATCAGGGTTCTTTCCTTACCCATTAATATCTTTTCAACCGACTTTTCAAAAAGGAGAGACTTATGCTTGTCTTTTGTTTAAACAACTTCACTTTCTGACATTTTCAAAAAGTTTCGACGCCAGCGCTGCCATCTATTGTAGACAGTGGTGTCTATATTTAGTATCATGAGGCGAAGTTATCAATTCGTCTATATATATGTACATGTATTTTTTACTTCTATAAAAATGTATTCGATCTAAATACAACCACACAAGGCATCGCTCTGCGTCACGATGCGACATTTTGAATAAAAATTTCTTTCATACCTTGACACATTGCGGGTCTCATTGATAGAATGCGGCGCTAATTACAGCCAACTTTGCCCCACAAAATGAAACAACGGATATGTGACGTACAAAAGAAAATACCCGTTAAAGTTATGCTCTGGTGGTAACAATAATTAAAGATTTCGTTCGTGGTTATATTTTATGTTTTAATTACGGAACTCTTCGTTCGACTGGCGGCATCGCGGCCACAGATTATGAGCACGGTTTGGTCAACTATTATGTTTAAATGAGGCAGTTTTCTTCGCGGCTTGTGATGGCATTCGATCTGCAGCACCAGGATAAAAGAGTTCAAGGTCAGATATGGATACTTGATATGTATTCCAAGTTTCACAAGAATCGGTTCAACAGAAGCTAAATAATCCTTATTTAGAAAACAGGGGTAGCTTTAAGGTTTTAATATCTTATATTTAAATATCCAATCATTAGACCCTAACCGACTCAACACTAGAGTACCGCAAAGGGATACATATCCTTTTAAATAAAACAAAATTTGAGTTATGAAAGATTTTTGAAAATAGCATTTTTTTCAGAATTTCAGAAAAACTTATGAAAAATTTCTAAATTACTTAAAGTGATCTAACCTTACATTTGTCTCAATCGATTGAAAAGTGGCCGAAAATCGTTGAACACACACGAACAGATTACCTCTTTCGTTTGGAGTAAAAACAATAACTTTTTTAGAAATTAATGATCACTTGCTTTAACGATGAAGGAAAACATCGTGAGGAAACCTACACATCTGAGAGTTCTTTGCAAAGTTCTCGAAGGTGTGTGAAGTCTACCAATCCGCATTTGGCCAGCGTGGTGGACTATAGCCTAACCCTTCTCATTCTGAGAGGAAACTTAAGCCCAGCAGTAGGACATTAATGGGTCGATGATGATGATGATGAAATAATTAATATATTTATATTGCGTGTACCCTCAATGTGCATCCCGACTCGTTCTTGGCTGGTTATTTGTTTATATTTGTACACAAAATTATGTTAACATTTTTTTATATTTACAAGTATTTGGCCCAAATAACAGGACTTTTGCAACTGGCATACCTTCAATTTACTTGTTACATTCAAGCGCAAAAATCATTGACCTTCTTTACTTTATCTTATCTGATAATCGTTATAACTATGGCTGATCATTTAATACTGTATATTATATTACTTCACTTTGTTAAGGACAAGGTCTCTGCCTGCAACTAGGCGACGCCGCCGGGCTCCATACTCGAGCATACTCAATCACATTTCTCTAATGCGGATAGGGGAAGAGATATCCGCCTTAGTGGCCAATTCGTGTTGGATGTCTTCAAACTGCCCATGAGCTTGATGTGGGCTCCGGAGCAAAAGAAGTGCGCGTAGAATTTAATGTCCAGGTTCCACCACTCTTACAATCCGCTGTAAAGCAATACTATCGATTGGAGAAATGATTATATCACATATCAAATGGTATTCTTACAAGTGAGGCGACCATCTTAGTCCCCAGGAGTAGTACCGCATCTACGTACGTCCTTAGATAAGACTAGTCCAGTTTAGAGTTAAATGTCTGTGTCCAGACCACCTGACAAGTGTTCACTATAGCCTTATAATGTCCACTAATCAGATGGTCTGCACGCTTGTTCGCTACTCTTTAAACTTAAAAAAACAACCTAAAATTTGAACCTGCTCTTTACCGTGTCTCTGGGTAAAACCTAACTAAACCTAGTCGAGGTCAAAATGTAAACAGTACCTACAAGTATCTATAACAACTTCGCCTAAAAACTGAATTGCAAACTACCCTAAAAGTACCAGCTCAACACAGGAATGTCTGTGAGAAAAAATCACGATTAGATCGCGGGCGAGTTTGCTATCACAAATTAAATGTTAGCATACCAAACACGTTTAAAAACTACGCTATGCCTGCAATTCAAATAAAGAGGGACTATGTCACACCGTCGCGTATTTTAACACATACCGTACATATACATAAACATCAATGAATTAATAATTTGATTTGTTTATTTTTGCAGTTCCTTACCGGACTGAATAATGTGATTGATTTGTTTTTGCAGTTTCTTACTGAACTGAAACTGAAACTGAAACTGAAATTATTATGCTTACGCTGTCCGTCTGTTTTCCCTTTAAATCATCTAATAAATATATTAGCCATCTATCTAAATCTATATATCTAAGTCCATCTACCTAAATAAATATGTTAATCATTGTAAGTATACATTTGGCACACAGATATTTAAATAGATCGTAGAACTATAGTTTGACCTGGGAGGTACCTCCGCCGCTCTCAGAATCCGCCGTGAAGCAATTGTTGTGTTTCGATTGCAGAGGTGTGGTTGTCGAGTACTCAAAGCGAGGTGACCATCTTAGTTTTCATGAGTAGTACCGTATCTACGTACGATCTTAGATAACAGTTTAGTCCTTTTTGAGGTTATATGAGGATGTGAAGGGGCTGCAGTGAGCACTTAATATCAGGACACCTATACGCTCGTTTGCTACTTTTTTTTAACATAAAAATTCGTACGAGGCTTTTGTACAAACATCAAATTTTTAAATAAATTATAATTGTATGAGATATTACATAAGAACACGCGTGAGGACGTCACGCGTGTTCAGCACTTAATACGCCTATTACAATACGTTGTGACGGGCGGTCGTCACACGAACTACACAGAAGCGTGCACACATGTTGAGAATAATTAACCGTCGCATTTTGCTTTAATATTTAACCAGCAATTGCAGACCGCCTCCACTTTAATTGCACTTACTTGAACGGTAAAAGAAATAAAACATCAGCAAAATATATGCTGAGCTTGGATTATATGACGACCCGCGCGGCGCAGCGTTTACCATACCGATCTGCAAGCAGAGGATTCCAGGTTCGAGTCCCGGTTAAGCAGACATTTAAATAATTAATTTAAATTTCTGTTCTGAGTCTGGGTGTTAATGGATTTGTCTTTATGTGTGCCTATACGGAATCGAACCCAAAACTGTGTGATCGCCACGAATTCCCTGGAAAACTAAAATGACTAATAGTTTTAGTTTGCTAACGTTAATATCGTACTCAGGGGTATTGGAAACATTCCGGAACGAATGTAATATCCTTTTAAATACAAGCATAATACCATCAATCGTACTAAAATTTTTTTTGTGACAATCCATTCAAAACTTAAAAAGTGCGAAACCACATTATTCCGTATCTATTTTTTTCCGATTGCGCGCAGTCGTGTGGACAAAAAGTGGCGCAAAAAATATCTGCGAGAACAATACAATTCTGTCTGGAGTTTATTTGGGCACGCGCCATGGACGGTACAAGCCACACACGACTCGATACTAGATACTGACGGAGCAAATATTAACTGACTATTACTTTACTGACGTATTTAAATATCTGTGTGCCAAATTAATACTTAAGATTACTAACACATTTATACTGCTAGTCTTTTGCAGGACTACCAGATAGACTAGTATACGTTTCTATGATAACCAAAATACATTATTGATAATTGGAATCGTTTTTTTTTTCATGTTATCAAAATAACGAACGAGTGTGTTGACCACCTGATGTCAAATGGGGTAGAAGTTTTATAGGTGGTATAATTATAGTTCGTCCGGAGGGGCACCACCGCCGCCTTCATAATCTGACGTGAAGCAATTCTTGTTTCGGTTGGAGAGGTGCGGTTGCCGGGCACACTTACAGCGGGGCGACCATCTTAGTTCTCAGGAGTAACGCATCTACGACGACCTCAAGTTGGAGTTTCGGTTCCATTTGAGATTAGATACGGGCATCCATGGATTGCAGTGACTACTAGACTTCACTTAACAGGTGGTCGGCCCATATGCAACTTCAGGACGAGTTTGTGACCCAGTTAGCGCGCAGTAAATATGCGTGCGCCGACCAGGGCTCTCCACGACCGACCACCGGTCGGCAGACCTCTTCCGCGGAAGCTTCTAGTTTCGGCATCCTCTGACCATCAGGAGGACTACAGCTGAGCCGAACGTGAGGACCTAGTACACCGCAGTCACTCACTAAACAGTGTATCAAGCCCAGTGTGCATTTTGGTACATTATATTATAATATTTTAATTAATATTGCGATATTATGTACAAATTTAACAATCACCACAGGTCTTGATCTCGAGAGGACAAGCCCGGGCAAAGTGGCTACCCTCAAGACCCTAATAATCGCCCTCCCCATCCCCTCTCCATAGTGCCGTAAGATATGAGAGGTGTGTAGGATAGAAAGTTCCCCTTTCGTTCATAAACAGGTGGTCTGCACGCTCATCCTCTACTCTTCTCAAATAGAATATATATGTATATACATAGACTTGAAAACATAACCCCCTTCTGTCACGGTCGGGTAAAAATACGATGTGTTCCAGGCTCAAGGCTGGGTCGGAAATCGCAAAACTAAGTTTGAAAACAAACGAGTAGCGGTGTCACGGCGATTTGAAATGAAACCCTGGTTTTATTCATCCGGGAATAACAATGACCTGAAGGGTAAAGATTCATTGCTATTACTAATAATGCTCCAATTTTGCACGTACAAACAGAAGTTGATTTGAAGAGATTTTTTAGACTGCTTTAATAAAACACGCTTTAAACAAGATTTAATAAATATTGTACGTTGCAATTAACAAAAAGTAATATCTTGCTGTGATAGCTTAGTGGTTAAAATTATTCTCGAATTTTTCGAAGTTATTTGCGTATTAGATATTAATAATCACTTTCTTTAAAGGTCAAAGAAAACATCGTGAGGAAACCTACACATCTGAGAGTTTTATATCAAGTTCTCGAAGATATGTCAAATCTCCCAATCCGCACTTGACCAGCGTAATGGACTATGCCCTAACTCTTTTGAAGATGAAGAGACCTGAGCCCATATTGGGACATTAATGGGCCTGAAAGAACATATGTAAAGATTACAAGTGTTCGTTCTACATCTCATTTCAGAGTTTTCTGGAAAGTTCTCGAAGGTGTTCGAAGTCTACCAATCCGCACGTGGTGGACTATGGACTCTACTCATTCTGAGAGGAGACTCGTGCTCAACAGTAGGACAGTAATGGATCGATGATGTGTTGCTATTTACAAGATATAATGTAATCCTCAAACGCCTTATTTTAAATTATTAATTTCATACATTTATTTATTTATGTATTATTACTGAATTAATGAATTAATTAAAAATAAATAAACTTTTTCAATCATATCTGTACGTTAGGATTCCCAGTGTCGTGTTTGCTATATATACATAAAGATAAGAATACAAACATCCAGACCCAGAGCAGAATTCTTAATTCAACATTTAGATGTTTGCTTACCCGAGAATAGAACTCGAAACACTGCGTGACAAACCCGTGTGGCCTTACCATGCTCTGTCATACCACAACTTTTAAACTCTGGTTAGGCTTTTCTAGGCGTTCCATCTTAGTTCCTAAAAATAGCAATGTATGTGTTATCGACTTTATGTAACAATCATGTTTAAAACGAAATCGGGTACAAATATCCGTGGACGGCAGTGACCACTTTACATCATATGAGTTGTATGTTCGCTTTCTACTTTTATTACATACATAAATTATTGAAAGTCTACGGAACTATTAATTCTTACGTACTTACTCAAATTATTCTGGAAAATTCGCGGTTTATCATAAACATTTTATCTTATTGTAATTGAAAAAAATATTTATTATTAAATTATAGAAGGCTACGCATTCAAACTAACCAGTATCAATCAGTTTAAATTCGGTATTAGGGACGACAAGTTTAGAAAATTCTTTCCAAAGTTTCCGAAGGTCAGCGCTGCTTTAAGACTAAGCAGAAAATAGGATTGTCTTAAACTATTTCGCAGAACAACTTACATAAGCCACCTAAACTTCAGCGAGCCAGTGCCAAGAGCAGATGAAGATGAATCGGCCAATAATGCAATTCGTGTGTTACACAACAAATTTTCACGGATTTCTCGTAGTTTTTTGTAAGTTTTACGTTCTTTTTTATGTTTGGAGACTTGCAAACGAGCGTGCAGGCCACGTGATGTTAAGTGGTCACCCTAACCCCACATCTAACTTCAGATAAAACAAAGGTTTATCTGAGGTCGTATGTATACGCCTCACTACTCGTGAGGACTAAGATGGTCGCCACGCTATAAGTTTCCGGCAATAGCACCTCTCCTACCGAAACACAAAAATTGCTTCACGGCGAATTATGGGGACAGCCGTGGTACTTCCCCGGGCGAACTAAAGTTCTACCATTGTTCTACCGTTGTAGTACGTGAGCCAAGTAGCAAACGGGCACAGTGGCCAAGATTAAGTGGTCACTGTAGCACATGGACATCCATATCTAAACTCAAACTGGACTGCAGTGATCTAAGGTCGTACGTAGATGTCTCAATACTCCTAAGGACTTAAACGGTTGTTTCTCTTGTAACTGTTTCTAACAACGACACCTTTCCAACCGAATCACAAGAGTCGCTTTATGGCAGATTGTGGAGCATCCGAGGTGCCTCTCCGGTTGAACTATAGTTCTACCACTTGTTATAATGATATATAATCATGACACCAAACAAGCATACAGCACGTGTTTGCACGTGTTAACACAAATATTTTAAATATCTACAGCATAGGCCTCCTCATAGCCGCCTCTCTTCGCGATATTTTTGCATTGAATCTGTAAATTTAATTTTCTTTTATGTTACAAGAATATCAAATGAGAGTGGAGGCCCCGTAATGTTAAGTGCAATCTATATGTTCGATCACAGATGTATTGCTCTTGGGGTCTAAGTTGGAATGCCCCATGTTAGCTCTCTCTGCTTTATCTAACCTTTCAAACCAGAAGTGCAGTATTTTAACATCATCAACCCATTATTCTCCCACGGCTAAGCACGTCTCCTCTCAGAATGAGAAGTGTTATGCCGTATTCCACCACGCTAACCAAGGTTGAATTGGTAGACTTCACCCACGATAACTTTAAAAAGCACTCTCAGATGTGTTGATTTTCACATGATGTTTTCTTTCGCTATTAAACCAAGTGATAATATGATTTTAAGCTAATATTATCGCGGAAATTATACATTTTTATATTATGTAACGAGTACTCACGATTTGCGG
>DWKL01003871.1:0-11103 GCA_018249415.1 Phareas burnsi
TTGTCAATTGATCTCGACAATAATTATTGATAATTTAAAATTATAATTTTTTGTTTTTTATTTTTTAATGATTGTTAAGTAAAAAAAATTAGAACTAACTTTCAATTAAAAACGCGTAATCAGGACTTTGTTACTATTTTTATTTTGTGTTTATTATTTCTAGACATATTGTTTCTGATCAGAAAGTTATCTAATTATTGACTCATCATTAAATCACTAGTGTTTCAGAAAAGCTTAATTACAAATAAATTAACATATGAAGTTTCAACTACATATTTGAATGTTCCTGGGGAATTTAAAAGGACTTTCCTGTCTCTGGAGGTTCAATCTAGGTCCATGAATAATATATATTTTTATATTATCATCAATCAAACAGCAAGTAGGAATATAGTTTAATAATAATAGAGTCGATTATTCTATAAATATGTATTTCATCGAATCAATATGACATTCGGGAACAAGATATCATTCGATTAAGTTTATTAACAATGACATATCAACATCAACGATAATATCGACACTCACCACCGTCAGTCCAGTGGCGCCATTGTCAAATGTGAAGTATATTATGGTGAAAAAATCGCATTGCATTGTGTATAAGTTATAATTTGTCGTACTTACTCTATTAAAACTATGTTTTGAATTGAAGATTCGTAATTGTTAATGATTGAGTATAAACAGTGTTGTATTTTTTATAAAGCACTTATCGCAGTTGTAGTCAAATAGTGAGACATCACTAATCGCATATTTCTGTTCTGTCTTCTATTCTGTCGGACATTGTTACGTACCTATTATTTTGTTCGGTTCGGTCGGTTCATCACTCGTGTTTTCAAAATGGAGGAAAACATTACAAGAATAGATTTGACATCGTGTCGTATATGTTTGACGAACAAAAAACCATTGTGTCCACTGTTTAAATATAAATTGTCTGGTAATTACGCCGAAATGTTAACTGCAATTGCAGACGTGAAGGTTAGTTCACTGCAGTTTATTAAAGAAAAAAAATCCAAATAATTATTTGTTTTGTTCACAATTATAATACAAGTAAACATCGTACATTGAGATATGCATAAAAACTAATATTAATTTATAATTGTTTTGTTTTCAGGTTTGTTCAAATGATGGACTCCCAGAAAAGATATGTTCTAAATGTTGTGTGGTACTGGAAAAGGCGTATCTCTTAAAAACTGTTGCTGAGAGGTAAAATCATATATATTATACGAATAAAAAATATATGTGGTGAGAGCACCTTAGAATATTATTATAATGTTTGTAGGCATTTGCTTTCGATTTGTGAAACAATTGTCTATTAGTTTTATTGTCAGTTTTAGAAATAATGTAGAGATGTTTTATTTCGATAAACACTTATTTGTAAATACAGTCAACACATCGTAATTTTAATACAATATATCGATCCAGTTTTATGATTTGTAGGCACAATGGTACTTAAATATTAATCTATAACTCTTTTTGTTTATCAGGTCAGATATAAAATTAAGAAAACTATTGGCTAAAGCCCATGATATGGTCCCTACTAAGAAAATCCTGTTTGATTCCTTCACTGATATTAAAAGTGAGATAGGTCCTTTAGTTATTAAAAGTGAACCAAAATGGGAACTAGAAATAGATGTTCTAGATACTAATAATATAATAAAACCAGCGGCTAACGCAGATGGCTCTGATTTAGTTATTGCAAATACTGTGATTAGAAAAGTGGATGGTTGTCCAGATGACTCCAAAGTAGAAATGAGTGTTAAGTCAAATCCTAAAAGTGAAGAAGAGGTAAGTTTGGCAATACTACTGATAATAATAATATGTAATTATAATAAAATCTTGAAGTGTGCATAGTCTTGCAACTTTCTTGAGCAGATTGTAACTGATCTGTCAAGTAAAGTCATGTTAGGTCAGATAAGAAGTTGATGGATTGTGACGATTAGTAGCCACTTTAAGGATGGGATGGGTAGTCATGGATCTTAAACCTTATCAGAGGTTTGAAAATCTCCCCTCCACCAATCTTCACTTGAGCATCATGGTAGAGTATGGTCCACGCCCACTGTATTGTGGTGAGAGACAAGTGCCCAGCAGTGGAACATAAAAAGGACTGTAGCCAAAAAATATATTAATATATTAAAGAACCAATAAAATTGGAGTTTGTTTGTTTTTTGAAAATAGATACATTTTATAATTTTGTGGACTTGTTGGTAAAAAAATATATAATAATGATCAATTGAAGAGGCGCCTAAGAGAACTATAGCATCATGACTAGTCATGCAGTCGTAGCATATTCGCAATAGGTCATTGGCAAAAGTTGTAAAAACTAGATTTAAGTCTAAATACATAATATTTTTTTATTTGATATGTTTGTTTGTGTGTTAACACATTGATTGCGGTGCTAATATTCGAAATGATCCACCTGTGCGGCGCGTAACTCTACATGCATGTTCCAGTACGGCGGCACACACCGTATATGTGCAAGCCACACTGGTGGCGCAGACAGTAAAACACGACATGTGTATTTGCCGCAGTTAATGTGTTAAGTTTACAGCACTTACAAGTTATTTATAGTTTATGCATGAATAAATGTTTTATTAGCAGTTCTGTTCTTTCAAATTTTTTTAATTACAATAGGCACTATGTTAACTTGTGTTAGTCAAACTGGCACTTTCAGTAGTTCGACATCATGCACTTGTCTCTCTTGTTATTATTCAGAATATTTCCTTATCTCAGATAATAGTAAGTTTGACCATATGCAAAATCACAGAAATAGGCCATATATATGTAATTTGCTATTTCTTTTGCTCAATAGTCTGGTCTCTTAACTATAACAAAAAGACACAACCACAAACAAAACCTGTTATCTTATAAAGATACAAACAATAATCTTCACAGTGCATAATAAATCACTTGATATAGAATTATTTTTTCCAGCAATCGAGCATAAGGGAAAGAATGTGTAAACAGGATTACCAAGCACCTGCTGTACTTACACAAATTGTTTTAAATATAATTAATGTATTAATATATATGTGTTTACAGTACCTGGATGATGATGTATTCCATTATGATGTTGATGATGATGATGATGATGATTATGTGCCACTTATTAAGACAAAAAGTAAATTCAAGAAGCCAAAATTAAGTGATATTAAAGTTTTTAAAGGCAAATCAACTGTTGTTAAAAAGATAAAGGTCGTGAAAGGAACGAAGAAAGATATTTTTGAAAGTTTGAATAATGAAATTAAAGATAAAGGGAAAAAAGCCACCACAATCACATGTTGTAAGTAAAGTACCAACCTATTTTTATCTTATAACTAAAACGTTTGTTGTGTTCATCCTATTCCTACAATGTATATATTACTGATGTACATCAGTATTTCCAACTTGGACTAAAATAATAAGGAACTATGCATCTTTGAGCATCCTTTAATTAGGATTCATATTATTTTCATTTATATTTTGGTATGAAACTTATTATAAAAATAATTCTAAAATAATGAAAATGCTGATTATACTATACGTAATTGGTAACCATTATATTAAAGATGTGATTGTAATGTATATTAAATTAATCTCATGAGTTAAGGAAGCAATATCAATCCAAATTAATAAATTTTTATTTCAGATCCATTATTAAAAAATGGCACAAGAGGTGCACCAATTCTCTTGAAGCGACCCAAAGATTCAACAATACTGAAAATAAAGCAAAATTATGGACCAGTGACTAAAGCTGAAAAACCTCTGAGAGAGGTAAAAGCTGGTGTAAAACGGGAAAAGCTAGTGTGTCCTGTATGTGGCATACTAACATATACATTAGGAAATCACATGGCAATTCATGATGGTAAACTGAAAATGTTTCAATACCAAATCCCTTTTTTAATAATATATAATTGTCTTTATGATAATTGCGGTTGTTATTTGCAGAGAAAAAGAAATTCACATGTCCACATTGTCCTAAAACATTTATACAGAAGGCTAATCTTACTTTACATATAAAGCAACATACTGGAGTCAGGGATCACATTTGTGAAATATGCGGTTCTGGGTTTTACACTCAAAAGTCATTGGCGAGGTAATAAAAAGAAATATTTATGTGAAATGGTCTTAAGAACTTTACAATTATAATATAATTTTGTATCATTACTTATATATTTTTTATTCACAAATGTCACATAAATATGATCAAGGACAAGATAATAAAAGTAAAATTAGTGCTATTCAATACCAATATGAAGTGTCAACAAAGGTTTCTCATTTACTCTATTAAAATGGGATACTCTTAAGAATATATTCATTTGTATAATTCTTTATTTATATTAATTCTACATAGAGCAGCAGTTGTGTTAATAATTTACATGTACAATTTGTATTAGTTTTCTTTTCTTGTGGCAATAAATTTTTTTTATCCTAACCAAACTTAAAAAATATTTCAGACACAAACTTATTCATAAAGGAGAGCGACCTTTTTCGTGCAATTTGTGTGCAAAGAAATTTATAGTGGTAAGTACTCATCTATATTAAAGCAATTGATCATTTAATATATTTAATAATAATAAAACAAAATAACTTACAAATACAATGTAAGTTCAAGTTTGACCTGTATGTATGGTGTAATAATTGAATTTACTTTAATATTTAACTTGGGTTAAATAATAACTTATGTGTTACTAAACGGTATAATCGCGTTTTGCATTGCAATATGCATACAACTTTTTGGTGTCAGAATGTCTGTGGACAGGGAGAAGCATGAGGTATATTATGATATCAAATAATACTAATATATAAATCAGAAATAATAATTGTTAGTAAAGTAATCTATCTACAAACTCCTTCAACATAGCTTATAGCGGTTGTAAAGTTTGGTGTGATATATAACAATAATTGTTTTGTAATCAATGTCCTAGTAATAAATGAAATAAATCAGATCTCTGTATTAAATTTAAAAAAAAAATGTCTGAAGAAACATAATATACATACATAGATCACCTTATCAAGTTTATTAGCAACACAGTAATTGTCATAACAAATAAAACATTGTAATCTAAACATGATTTTTTTAAACATACTATATTGTAACAATAAACAATGCAGTTTACATATTACAATGCCCCGAGGCGATGTAATAATACGTTAAAAATATAATTAACTTGATTTGCTTAAGCAATTACAACTGACGCGCCGCATGGGTGGCTAGGACAGTAAAACATGACATGTGCGTTTGTCGCAGTCAACGGGCTAATGTTAATGTTTGTAAGAGCGACTTGTGAAATTTAAATTGAGTTAAACAAATAAATAATGTTTTTTTTTTTCAGCGTTGCGATCTAAACCGACATTTGCGCATTCACGCTGGATACAAACCGTACAAATGCACTGTCTGCAACATGTCATTCAACGCGAAACATCAACTGCAAAATCACGAGAGGATGCACACAGGCGAACGACCCTACTCATGCCAGGTATTCTTTCAACAATTCAATATATTCTCCAATTACATTTTTTATATTGCCTTTAAGGACACATAATAGGTACTATCAGATTTTTTTACTTCCAAAAATGTAAATATAATTATGCTTTAAAAATGGGTTTAGCTTTTGTAGATGACGATTTTTTTTTCATAACATTGTGGATCATTTAAAAGATAAGTTCAAATAAAAGTTAAATAATTTGACGCGCGCATCAACCAATATATATTTTTTTACAATATTAAATTGATGAAAAATGTTTCTTTAAACACATGTCCTTTCAAAGCATAACACTCAAAAGCATTAATTTTCAGGTGTGCAATGTTGCCTTTAGTTACAAAGTAAACTTAAACAACCATGTGATCAAGTCACACGGGGTGAATCTGAAGTTTAAGTCAATTTACACGGTGACAGAGGAGGTGTTACAACGGGAGGCGGGTATAAACAACGAGGCGCGGGTTGCCATATCGCATATTATACCACAAATAAGCGATGTACCCCCGCCTGCAGCCCACGAGACAGTGCAACATACTGAATACGACGTCTGATTAAAACCAGCATTTGTTACACTCAAAAGTGTATTTACCAAAGCCCATAGTTCACTCCAACGTGCAAATGTAAAAAGTGTTTCGTAAACCCGGCAAATGTTTGTCTCCAAAATCCACATTGAAAGTGATCTGTAAGCGGTAGCCTTTTGAAGTTGGCTGTGCCGTAAAATTGTTGCAGGGAATTGAAGCTACTGTCAGTACTTTGTAAACATAAGTGACTGTTTTTATTTTGCATAAACAATTTAGTACAACTGAACTGTTTAGTGTGAACGGTTTGTGAGATTATACTATTTATTAATAGGGGTTGAAGTATCAAATTGATTCTCTACGTGACTGTGAATGGAATATTAACACAAATAAACATTAAGCGTGTGGTTATGGGAATCAACATTTATTTAATTAAATTTGACGCGATGTTCGGATAATTTCGATAATTTGCGTGGCATTTACTTTTATAACTATAATATTTAAGGATTTGATATGAATAGATCAGTTAAATAGAATACATTCTTCTGTAGCATGAGATAGGGCAAACTTCAATGATAGGTGGCAAGTCGTTGTATTCACTTTGTGCGGGATCAGTGGTTTATCGAAATGATAAAGAAATTAAACACATGAACAATTTTTTAAATTTCTTATGTTTTCTTTTGTATATTTAAAATTTTGGTGAATTATTTTTTCTATTTCTTTTTCCCCTAAGAAAACGTTATAATTACAAAAAACGATCGCAAAGTGAAATATTCCTTTTACCACTATTTTGCTCCATCATCCGATTCAACTCGATTAGTCAAGCGGAAGTACAACAAAACAAAGATGATATTGGAAAAGGGCTTACATTTTCAAACAGTTGAAGATAATTTTGTCAAACATAATTGAGAACCAGTTTTGCTCTCAAATAAAAAAGTAGCTCACTGTTTTAAGAGGTACGACAGACAGACACATAGATATAGGCTTCAAACATATAACATCCTCTTTGCGTCAGGTATTATTGATTATATTTTATTGAAGAGGTTTTACTTATTTCACGCTTTAAAAGCTTAAAAAAAAAATTACATGCTTTAACCCCTATTTATAAAATATGATATTTAGAATGTCACTCTAATTTTAAGTATGAGGTGTGTGTGTGTTGATATGATAGTTAAGTGTTATTTGGTAATATAATAATACGAAAAATTGTAAATATTTTGTTTTCTCTGAATCTTGAATAAAATAGTATTTTTATGTTCTTAATAAGAATTGCGGTTTTGTTGAGCTCCGTTTCATCACTTTATCATATCATCTAATCAGATCAAATGAAACAATTTTTGTATGATATAATTATTTTTATTACGTAGCAAAAATAGCTAAGTATTATTTTTTATTTATTAGAAATTATTATCTTTTACACAAGAGTATGCAAGTAGTTCAAGCAATATCCCATGATTCAATACTCATTCATTTAATAATGTTTTCGTAATTTAATAAACCTCCATGTAGCTTTTAGAGCACATACACCCAACAATGACTGGTTTCTTCACGGCCACCCACTTCTTCATGAGGTCATCTGGCAAATCTTCTTGTGATAACTCTTCTTTAAACTTTTTCCTCCTCAGTACAGTCACCTAAAATATATATAACCGAAAAAATAAGATGGTTGTGTTACCCTGTGTTTAGGCTATATCGCCCACCTAGTTTGGCAAACAATACTTACACAAATATAAGTATAAAAGCATCTAATTTGCAAGTACCATACATTTTTTTATTAGTCACTTGACTAGATAGCAACACGGCCACAGGTCGACGTTTACAGAAACGGGCCAAATAGCTATGGCTTGACACTAACAACCCATAGCACTGCTCTGCTCTATCAGCACTTTATGTTCGTTATCCCTATATTAAATTGGGAAAAGTTGTTCATGTTAGATTTTTAGAATGGGTAGGTACGATCAGGGTCAGCTCTGGCTCGTGTAGCGCCCGTGTGCAATGAAACCCTGGCGCCCCCTAGGCCTGACCATGATGGTCCAAGACTGCTCTTAGCCGGGCGCCGCGGCGCTCCCTGAGACGGCGGCGCCCGTGTGCATTGCACACCCTGCACTATAGGTTAAGCCGCCCCTGGGTACGATTTTATTAGAATGTGAAGTATGACGAAAACATCCGCCAAAGATTGTCGGATAATTTTCTTAGGTTTTTTCACCCGTGATTGTCCATCTCGCTATGTCTATAATAAAATATATTTTTGTAAAGTTGGACATTATTTAAATTAAATTAAATTACTGCGGCCGACGGGAAGTAGATATTTTAATAGAAATAAGATCTACAAATTATCAAAGTATAAAGAGATAATAAAGGGCCTCGTAAGTTCTATAAATTATATACTATTTGTATAAAAAATATTATTAGAAATATTCTAATTTCAAATGGAGCTTCCATTTAGTTTTAAATTCTTTATAAAATTAGAGTTATACTCACATTATGGGAACGAATTCTGCAGCTATAAGGAGATGGACACAGCCTATCATTACAGTACTTGGTTTCAAGCGTCCGAGGTACATAATCTTCACCCAAGAACAGCGGTTCTTTCTGTTAAAAAACTATTCAATTAGAAACACATGTTTAGGATATAATCATAAAAGATATAATATAAATATTTGCTTACACTGTCTTCTTCACATGTACAGGGAACCTCCTGTCCCCCGTGCTATAAAAAAAGTAAGTTTCAAGTTAATATTCGTTTCTATTTCAAGTACGCCCTACGTATATATTAATTTATTTCTGTTGTTAGTACCATCATCCATACTCACGTGACGCTTTTCGGATTCAACGTTGCCTCTTTTTCGGGTTCTTGTTTGGACAGAGTTATCCAATAGTATAATGTCATTTCTAATCATATTGGCGTAGTCTACGATGAGGGCTGGCAACTCTTCTGGACTAGTGTCTGGTTCAAAAGAGTCGGACGCATACGATACGCCCAAGTCATCTGTGTTATCAGACACTTCGTTATCCATCGCTTTCTCAACTATGTAATTTTGTCGCATACGAGTTTTATGATTCTTGAATGTATATTCATTTATATTGGAGGTTTTCTTGAAAGCTACCACTATAACAATTGCTTGTATTGCAAGTAACATATATGCGTACAAATGAAAAGACACTGCAGTTACCTTCGCCTGCAAAATATAAACAAGTAATCAAATTTATTAAAACAAAAACAAGTTGGTACAATATATGGCACGTGTGGCATGTGTAGGTGATATTTTTTGTTACTATAAAAAAGATAAAACTTGTTGATATTTTTTATTATTATTATTTAAACTTCGTTCATAATAAACAAAATCTGATTGTAAAAACAATATAAGTAATATAAATCTTATTCGTAAATATTTTCAACTAACCATGGCAGTGCCTGAATGTTGTGGATACTGTATGAAGAGTAATCTAATTCCATATAATGTCCTGCCTTTTATACAGCAGCCTGATTGATAGGTTTAAGAATAGATCCATTAGTTCGAAAGAAATACTTACGTGTAATTGATCCCCATACGAACGCCATACACAATATAACAATAAAGTTGGGGTGAGATTATAGAGGTCATTTTCTTAAAGGTGAGGGGTGAACGGGGGAGTGTGAAACCTACGTATAGTATTGACCTACGTATTGAAAGAAAATCTTGGATAGTAAAGGGAGATATAATAAGTAATACGAAGTAAGAACATATTTGCCATTTTATTTATAGCATTCATTTAGACTCGTACAGAAATAGAATTATCTACTACATCCATTAAATTTATTAGATACTATTTGTGTAAAATAGCACCAGTTTAAAAATAAATACACATGCAGTGCATTAAATGTTAGCAGAATTTCCTGAGTGACTATAGTTGCTTTGTACGTAATAATGCCTAACGGTTCTTAATTAAATGTGGAGCCTACAGTTAATGTGGATTCGGTAACAACTGCACTTTCGAAAAAAAAGAGTAAGTATTATATTCCACCTTATATAGACAAAAATTCATTCATCCTATTCTATCAAACCATATTATACTATCAAACGGTGCTATACGCATGTGTTAAAATCTATTGTCATGTCATTATCAACAAATTATTATCCCACTGCTGGGCACGCGTCTCTCGACCTCGAGTTAGGCTGTAGCTGGCGAAGTGCTGTTTGGTAGATTTTTTAGTATTTAGAACATTCATAATAAGATGCCAATCTCATAGTTTCAGAGGATGGCCTAGGGTTCAGTCTATTGTCGCCAGTAGTCTTCCTGGTGGTTGGAGGACGCCGACCCCAGAAGGCCTCGTGGGAGCGATCTGCCACCAGGTCATCGATGGTCAAGGGGCATTTTACCCGTGAGACAAGCTTGAATACTCTTGTTTCGCCACGCTCGTACATACGACGTGCCAATTGGGATGCAAACGCATATAACGACTGCATACGTCGTCGTCGTTCCTGACTTTTTTTTTTATTGAGAAAACGTAGCAAACGAGCTTACAAGTCACTGAGGAATAAGATGATCATCTCGCTGCAAGCGTATCTGGCAACCATACCTCTCCAACTAAAACACAAGAATTGTTTCACGGCGGATTATGAGGCCGGCGGTAGTACCTCTCCGGTATAACTATGAGTCTACCACACATTAAATATTGTGTATTATATATAAAAAAAACTAAAAAACAATAACATATATTTTAATGTTTAGTATTTTTTTATAATAATCATAACATAACATCTATCGGAATTTGACAAGATTGCAGAGCCTTTACAGCTTGTTCAAATGCCAGGGCTGCTTGTGGGCCTTCAAAAGGGTTTAGAGGTTCTCCCTCCTTAACGATTCCTTGTACCCTTAGCATTAAATCTCTCATTAGTGCTCGTTCTTGCATCAACACCTCTTCATTCATCACATGAATAGATCTGCGTTTAAGAAATACACCATGTTTTTTAAGGCAATGTCTGTTGAAGTCATGTTTGTAGCTGTATGGTTGGGCACATATCTGAAAACAAAATGTAGATTAGACTTGAAATTACCATGATAAATCAAATGCCAGGTTAAATCGGGCGAAGGCTTGTCCACGTGCAGTTTATTAATTTGTATAGAAACCATATTTTTGGGGTAAA
>DWKL01003872.1:0-11102 GCA_018249415.1 Phareas burnsi
ACACTGAAGTAAAAGATTAATTTAAAAAAAGTTTTCATTTTCTCAAAAACTTAAGTTTCATTTTGACAAATACTTAAGTGCAACATTTTTCTCCAATACTTAAGTGAAAGATTAAATTTCTCAAATGATTATATAAAACAATTTTGTAAATTTTTACTTTTTAAGTCGTTATATATCCTCTACGCACATGGCTTTAAACAATCCGAGGAATGAGATTGAAAATCCAGACCTCGAACATGGTAATCTAGAATTTTTATTTAATAAAATTCTTATGTCTAAACTCTCATGATTTTTTTTTATTTTTCTTAATGTGTTTTGAAACTTTCTAAACTTTTACATTATATTGTGGTGTTTCGTTTGATTTTTCGAAATGCGTAACTCATAATTTCCGGAAAATACGTATCTAATCTTAGATTCGCACGGACGCAAAGTATAAGGCTGGATTCTTACGCTATGCTATAGAACCGAAACATAAGAATTATTTTAGCGCGGATTGAGAGGGCGACGGCGGTACCACCCGTGTTGTACCACCTATAGAATTATTCATATTGTTCCCTCGACTACCCAAAGTAAACACGGTGCACCCCTAATTTCAAAATTAGCTTTAACTATAAAACCTACATTGAAATACGCAATCATATAAAGTGTTAAATTAAAACCCTCAAGTGGTTAACCGTTGCCGTGGCCACTTGTCCTTTAGGGTTTGGTAGGACGAATCGTGTAATGAGGTTTAGTCTCATGGACGAAGAACTTAAATAGAGTCCTATTTTTTTTACAATATTGATTTCATTCCATTTGCTACTGCAAATAAATATGCAATCTACCTGATGGTATGTGGTCATTGCTGCTCGTGAACATCTGTAGTCAACCCCAAATAGAATTAAAGTTATATCTGAAGTCGGCCATACATGTGTTTGCTACTCTCGAGGACTAAGATGGAATGCCTCCA
The DNA here is from genome assembly GCA_018249415.1 of Phareas burnsi. Lineage (NCBI taxonomy): Eukaryota > Metazoa > Arthropoda > Insecta > Lepidoptera > Hesperiidae > Phareas > Phareas burnsi. Next base: position 950 of record DWKL01003872.1, read on the forward strand.
GTAAGTTTCTGTCATATCACACTCTTCAAACCAGAACACATCAACGAGGATTAGAGTAGCAAACGAGCGTGCAGGCCAACTGATGTTAGTTGGTCACTGCAGCCTATGTACTCATCTAACTTTAAACTAGACTGAAGTCCCTGAGGTCATATGTAGACGCGTTACTACTCCTGAGGACTAAAATGGTCGCCTCGCTGTGCTTTTACCCGGCAACCGCACCTCTCCAAACGAAATACAAGAGTTCACGGCTTCGGTGGGCCGTTAAGCAGGCCGGTCAGTTTCAGCTATCTATTACGGTTTTTATTCAAGCTAATAAAATGATTGATTTATCAATCTTATGATTTAAACTTTTACTTTTCTGTACTAATTAGAAGTCTAGGTGTATCGGGTTTATTACTCTACGTTTGGTCCTTTCGTACGAATTATACAACTAACCGCCTCTTTTACACGGAAATGCTTTTAACTGTTGTGTCATTCGATCTTTAATCGTTATTTAGTTACGATTTATCTCGAGGAACAACTTTATTGAGTAGTTTTTAAGTTGCGTAGCTAAATGTCAAAAAACGGAACTCTGTTATGTCCTGTCCTACCCTATCTTGTCTTATCTCGTCTTGTCCTGTCCCATCCTGTCCTGTCCTGGCCTACCCTGTTCTGTATTGTTCCGTCTTGTCCTGTCTTGACCTCTCTGTCCATAATCAAAAGTATTTTTTTAGAGTTCGTTAGCTAAATACCAAGAGTAGTGCAGGGCAATTGACGTTAAGTGGTCACTGCAATCCATGGACACCCACATCTTATTTCCAACGGGACTGAAGTCCTGTCTTAGTTTGAATGTAGGTGCGTTACTACTCCTGAGGACTAAGATGATCGCCTCGCTTTAAGTGTACCCGGCAATCTCACCTCCACCCGAAATAATAATTGCTTCACGGCGGATTGTGACGGCGGCGGTGGTACTTCCCCGGACAAACAGTTCTACTGCCTTATTACCATGGTATTCTGGTCCTGGTGTGTAGCCTTTGTGTATCGTAAATACTACCGTAAGTCTTTCATGTCTATGCGGAATACGTCGATCTCGCAATGTCGAACATAATTTCCTGAAACACTGCAATTTTGCAAATGGAGTGCGTGTCAGGTGTTGTGCCTTTTTGCAAAATTACGTTGAGAACAGACTTATTTACGTATAGAAACTCCAAGGCATAACGATAGACTGTCATTATATACTTTTCTGTCTCCGTTTGGATGAATTTAGAAATGTTAAAATATGTTCTGTTTTGTATACTGAAACAGTGATAGCGAAGTACTAAGATTCCGATTTTAATCCAGGGTTCGAATTCGTAAACTCTTCTGATTTTTCCAAATTATATACGTCAGCGTCATCATCAACACGTGAATGTCTCGTTGCTGGCATGGGTCACTTCTTAGAATAAAAAGGGTTAGGTCATAATCCACCATACTGGCCAAGTGCGGATTGGCAGACTTCACACAATTTCGAGAACTTTACAAAGAACTCTCAGATGTGTAAGTTTCCTAGGTAGGATTACAATATAATTATTGTTCCCTTTAACGTTAAAGAAAAAATTGTCAGAAAAGCTACATACTTCAAGAGTTCTCCGTAAAAAAATGAAGTGTGAGAAGTCTATCAATCCGCATATGGCTAGCGTGGTAGAATATGAGAATAATAATAATAATTATGATACAGAGAATAACGTTTAATTTTGATGAGACGAGTGGAAGTATAAGAAATGTTCAATGAATGACGGAAACTCCTACACGGCTGGAAAAGAGCTGAATATTTTGAAACGGTTGAACAGATGTTCATCAATCGTATCTAGGAACTACTACAATATAAACTGCTTTCAAACAAAAGGCACTGCATTAAAATCGGTCCATCCCTAAAAGAGTGACGATACCTAAGACGAACACACTGACATAGACTGGCGTCAAACTTAAAATAACCTACTCAAATTTTACACACATTAATAAGGAGCAGCTTACGGCTTCAAAAGACGATGACATCTCTATACATATGCTATTCTATGATTAAAACCTTCAGGTAAGTTCTGTTCTGATGTCCTCAACAATATTTTCCTTTTTATGCTCCGACGTGAATGGGTCCGCACTACTACTGCTGGGTTTGTGTTTCCTTTCAAAATGAAAAGGGTAAAGCTATATATAGTCCACCACGCTGGCCAAGTGCGCATTCGTAGATTTGACACGTTTTGGAAAGCTTTAAGGCGTTCTGAGGCATATAGCTTTCGTCACAATGTTTTCCTCCACCGTTAAAGCAAGTGATAATTAATTTCTAATACGCCCATAACTTGGAAAAAATTAGAGGTCAAATCATTAACGGAATCATTGCTTAAAATAATTTAAAAAGTTGGACTGTACTCAACTGTAAACAATTTGATAGGTGGTAGAATTCTAGTTCATTCGGGGAGGTACCACTTCACCTGCACACACTCATAATCCGTCGTAAGCAATTCTTACGTTTCGGTTGAAATGGTGTAGTTGCCGGGTACACTTACAGCGAGGCGACCATCTAAGTTCAGTCGGACTTCAGTCCTGTATATGGGCTGCAGTGACCAGTTAACGGCAGGTGGCCTGCATGCTCAGTTGCTACTCTTCTCACATAAAAAAACAAGACATACTTCTTAATTAACCATAGAAAAATAGCGTGCACGAGCAATGAAGTCTAATTTAGATGTACTTGGAAGTTCTTAATAAGTTAACGGGGCCAAGTTCTGGGCTTGATTAAATTTTCTAGATAAACAAGTCGCTTGTAAGTTTTTTAATGAACATTGTTACCTGCCAGTAACCAGTAACTCCGGACTAACTAAAGCCAAAGGGGTTTATAAAATCTACTTACAGTTCTAACGTGGGTAACTTTGAGAAACTGTTTTTAAAACAGAAGTTTAAAATAACGTTTTTAACTGCTCATAACTTAGTAGCGCTGACGGGTCAAATCGTATTACTCACACGTTTGAAGTCAGTTCTTGAGGTCACCGTTACTTGATACCGCATTTATAAGAAGATGGGGCCTCGAGGGCAATCTTTCTTAATTTTTGGCAACCGCAAACATCATATTCATCATATTTATCTATTATCAGGAGAAATAATCTATTTTATGAACAACTCTTCTTTTTTTAGTAGTTACATAAATGGGCAAGAAACAATCATTATCATAAATGAATAAGAATATAGTATAAAATTAAAACACTTTGAAGAACTACATCTTCTAGGTGTGTGATTTTTTTATGGTAGCGTCCAGCATCGTACGAGCATGCACGCTACTCGATGTTAAGTGGTCACTGCAGCTCATTGACACCCCAATCTAACCTCAAACAAGAGTACAGTCATATATGAGGTAATACGCAGATGCATTATTATTTCTGAGGACTAAGATGGTCACCTCGCTTGTGATTGTATCTGACAAGGCGTCTGATGTTAAGTGGCCACTGCAGCCCTTGAACACCCACATCTAATCTCAAACAGGACTGAATACCTTTCTGAAGTCGTGCGTAGATACGTTATTCTCGAGAATTATGATTGTCGCCTTGCTGTAAATATACCCGATAACCTTTCCTCTTCGGCCGAAACACAAGAATTGCTTCACGGTGGATTATGAGGGCGGTGGTGGTACCTCGCTGATCGAACTATACCTCTACCACTTATTATACATACCGACGGACAACGGAGTAATGCTATGAATGTTCCGCTTTTTTATTTCGAGGTATGGAACTAAAAATGGCGATTAAATTGATGCCATATTAGTAAAGTACCATATTCGAATTATAATAGTTATTGCCAAAGATCGCTCCACTTTTAGAGCTAAAGAGAAAGGTCTGCTTTCACCGCACGGCGCAGCTTATCAGCAGTAAGCTATAAATCTTAAGCCGACACGAACTTGGCGCATGCACTGTCGTGCGCCGATGTTTATCTTATTGAGTTTGACAATTGACACTGATCTGTGTATTGTTTCAGTTGTGTTTTATACAAACGAGCTTGGATATAAAAGCGTGTACCAATGCCCGGTTTTTAGACTTAAGACCCAAACTTAAAATATTTTTGAGGCGAAAGCTAGCCCACATTCGCTGCAACCATTTTTTATGTCCCACGGCACGGGTCCTCCAACTAGAGGAGGCCTGATGCTGCTGCTCCAGTGCAGATTTGTGGAGATACGGGTTATTGGCCAAACCGTGTTTCATGTTTTCAAACCGCTTACAAGATCTCCGTCAGGATTTAGTGACTGTCCGATGATAAGAACCGGGACCGACGACAGCTTAACATGCCTTTCGAGCACGGAAGCGTGCATGAAAGCCTGTAGAAGCTATTTTGCGCCTCCGACTGTCAGTCCGTATTTAGAAGCGTACTCTCATAGCAGTGATATAAACTTCGGTCACTCACGGTTCAAATTCCAGTCACCTAATTTTTCGAAGTTACGTGATTGAGAATTAAAAATTAACTGCCACATGCTTTAAAGGTAAAGGAAAACATCGTGAGCAAACCCACACATCCGAGGGTTCTTTGTAAAGTTCACGAAGGTTTATGTAGTCTACTAATCCGCAATTGGCCAGCGTGATGGACTATGACCTAAGAATTCTCACTCTGAGAAGGGACCCGTGCCCAGCAGTAGGGCAATAAAGGGTTGACGATGACGCTGAATTAGTCTATCTTTGACAGAAGGTCCAGTCTAAAACGCTTATAAATCAACCTCAAATGCCCCCCTAAAGACTAAACTGGCACCCCTGTCTTTGGTCTTTTTGCCACCGATCTTCTGGAGCAGTTGGATAGTAATAACCGGTAATCAAGTACCATATGCCGCGCCGAAAAACGCAAATTTAAAGACGCCATTTTAATTTGAATGTGTGTCACTCGCGCTACTGTGACTAATCGAACCACACCCCATATATCCATCAAGCTATTCAGGCCATAGCCTGTGTCAAAGAAATAGACGTGCATATATACATACATATATACATACATACATACATACATACATACATACATACATACATACATAAATACATGCATACATACAAACATACTACATCGGCGTCAACATATAACACCCATTACTGCTGGGCACAGGTCTCCTTTTAGAATGAGAAGGGTCAGGCCCCCATATATATATACATACACTCGAAAACATAACCGTCCTCCTTTCACAGTCGCGGGTAAAAATGAAGCAAAAGCTCCATAAATTGGTGGCTCGATTGTAAAATATATTCGCACCAATGCCTGAAGATCGACAAAAAGTGAAATTGGCTTGATTCTTGTTCTTTTTATAATCAAAATATGTCGTCGAAACATTATTTTGCCCTGGTTTAAGTTGAAATCACTTTACATTGAGATACGCGGAAAAACATAAATTTAAATTTGTAGGAGAGAGATGAAAAAAGCAGTCAAGTGTGTGTCGGACCGCGCACAGCGAGGGTTCCGTGTTCGGGATGAAACTTCACTTTGTGATCAAGTTGTATTTCATAGTGTTTTTAAGTTAGAAGAGTTTCAAACGAGCTTGCAGGTTATCTGAAACTAAATGGTCACTGCAGCCCGTGGGCACCCACATCTGAACTTCAAATGGGACTAAAGTCCTAGTTAAAGTCGTATGCAGATGCGTCACTATTCTAACAAGAAGAAGAGTAACGCTCTTATTTATGAAGTAGTAAAAGTGAGAACTTAGTAAAATTCGCTACAGAAAAAAAAACATTTTTATTTTATAGTAATTCCTTGATGTTAGCGCTGTCAACAGTTAGAATCCTCACCAAAGCAATCAATCAAATCTAATCGGCTTTATGAAGTGACAGTGATGACTTATCTTGAAAGTACAAAGCAACGAGTAATTACTTCTTTATGGATATGGGGATAAAATAGTCATCTCCCTGTAAGTGTACCTGACGACCGCTCCTCTCCAACCGAAACATAACTGCTTCACGGCGGAGTATGAGGGCGGCGATACTATTTCCCCGGACGAACTATAGTTCTACTGATTATACAGAGGTTACCTGTGTGAGTTTCCCTGGACGTACGAAGCACTACTCCTGATTTTTTAGTTTTTCGTAATTTCCCTACACCATTGTACACCGCCAATAGTCTCTGAGTTGTAGCTGTGACGACGACGAAATTATAAGGCTTCCGTTTTGCCATTGTGAGAGCTAAAATGACAAACATTTTTGTTTTTAATATCTGATTCTTTTTACAAATTACGATTCAACCTACATAATTTAAAAATTATGATATTAAGAAAAAATTGCGTCGAGCCGGAAAAGTCATCGTTATTTCACACAGCAATATTTTTTTTTTGTGTTAAGTCCATTGTATATATAAGCAGAGATAGGCTAGTGGTAAGAATCCGGTCATTCGGAGGGGTTCGGGGTTCGAATCCCGTACGCACCTCTGATTGCAAAGTGGTAATTTCTAATACGCACATAACTTCGAAACGTATAACGCTTGTAGCGCACATAGCCCCGCGGTTCGGGTATAACGTGCAGGTCACCTGATGTTAAGTGGTCACAGCAGCCCATCGACACCCAAATTTAACCTCTAACAAAACCGAAGTTCTATTTTAGGTCGTTCATAGATGCGTCACTAGCTGAGGACTAAGATGGTCGTCTCGCTGTAAGTGTCCCGGACACACTTCTCCGACCGACACACAAACTGTTTCACGGCGAATTATGAGGGCGGCGGTGGTACTTCCCCGGATGAACTGTAGTCCTACCACCTCTCGATAAAAACTCGCTCGCGCACCGTAAAAATTCACTCATAATTTTTTCATAACGCGCCAAAAGAAGTACAACTTCAGAAAATCTAAACTTTGTACTAAAAATGTAAAGTGAATATATTTGCACGAAATCGAAGTGGTACGGAGTAGCACGGCAAAACGGGCTGTTTGTTCACGTAACAATACTTCATGGCGAACTTCGTTAACTAGCTGCCGTCCACGGTTTCGTTTGCAAGTTATGAGTTAATAAACAAACATTTATAGCCTCTCACGCTGGTTGTGTAGGGTTCGAACCCCCCACGCACTGATTTTTCGAAGTTATGTGCGCATTAGAAATTACCCGTCACTTGTTTTAACGGTGAAGGATATCGTGACGGTATAGTTGGTGTTACATGTTTACTTCAAGCGGACGCTGGTCAAGACTCCAGCAAGGACTATAAGAAGACTGTTGAAAGGCCACGGATTACCCTTTTACACTAACGATATAGACGTTCGTTACCATGCCAAACGCGGGTATATCCATAATTATAAGCGGTTGCTTGAATCATGTAAAGCGGTAGGAGGGTAAGATACCCTAAGATAATATTAAAGAGTGGTTAATCTTAATATTATCGTAAGATATCTTAAGTGTCAGTCAATAATAGCCGTTGCAATACATAAAAGTCAAACTTAATAGGAATTATAGTTCGTTTGGGTAGGTACCAACGCCGTTCTCATAATCAACTTCTAATGGTCACAGATTTTTTTTAAATGTGAGGAGAGTAGCAAATGAGCATGCAGGTGACCTGATGTGATGATTGCAGCCCATGGACACCCACATCTAACCTTTAAATAGGATTGAAGTCCTATCTGAAGTCCTACGAGATAACTACTCCAAACGATTAATACCGGACCTCATATCATTTACAGGTTAGGAGGGTAGGACGTACTAAGTTTAATCTTAACATACGTTAAGAGGGTAGGTAATTCACTACGATTATCCATATACTCGCGTTTTGTTCCGATGCTTCTCTTAATATTTGCCTTTGCCATTAGAGTTGGCTTCCGACCCTAACTATAAGGTTAACGTCGATATATATACCTTTTACACACAGACAAATTACGTACGACTATATATATTATTTGAGCTATTCGAGTATTTCTTTGCATGCTTTGCACTAACATTTTCTGGTATGAACGAGGTATTCTGTATGCAAACTGTGTTTACTTACAATTTTATATGAAAATAGATCGCAGCGTTGCTTTGAGTTGAATATATCGTAAAGTCCATACATATTATTAAATATAACTGATATTGAAGTGTTTTTGTGTTTTAATAATCGCCTGTAAGATCCGTTATATTATTAGTTGACAAATCACATTAAGGTGTCGAGCGGTAGAAGGGTATCTTAACAAATAATGAGGGTGGTTCCCTATAATTTTGGATATACCCGCGTTTGGTATGGTGACGATCATCTGCTTCGTTTTTATAAAAGGAGTAGCCGGTGGTCATTTCTCGGTGTCTTTATAATCTTACTAGAAGTTTGACCAATTCGTCATAATGTTTACAGGTCGAATTTGTATAAAACTAAAACTTTTTTACGTGAGAAGACTAGCAACCGATCATGCAGGCTACTTGATGTTACGTGGCCACTGCAGCCCTACATCTAAATCTAATCTATGGACACCTACATCTAAACAGAAGTCCTATCTAAAGTAAATAAATGCGTCACTAACTCTGAAAACTAAGACGGTCGCCTCGCTGTAAGTTTCGCCGACAACCACAACTCCCAACCGAAACGCAAGAGTTGCTTCACGGCGGATCGTGAAAGCGGCGGTCAAACGGCAATGATAATTTGCTGGTTGACCTGTTGTTCTACTACTTATTACTAATCAGAGGCATCCCAAATTAGTCCTCGGGGACAGGAATATGTATCCCCGATCGATCACAGGTAGAACTTCGGTTCGGTATGAATTGGTTTCAGACGTCGATGGGTGACCGTGACCACTTAAGATCAGGTAGACTATATGTTACCATCATCTTTGTCTATATTCAGTTGTGGACCTGCGACTGCTGCACAGAAGCCTGCCAAAGTGTTTACGCAAGCGACGCTGCGGGATGCAGCTAGTATTATAACAAATTAATTACTCAAATATCCGTTGTAATTCCCACGAGTTGTTATTTAGTGTACAAACTCTATCCGATGTACGAACAGTTTTGTGTAAATTCACTGCAGTATTTGATATGCTATTGACGCCTCGAGCCAAGCTCTATTGGATTTCGAGTTGAACACTGTTTCGACAAAGCATGGTAAATGGAGTGCTAGCTTAGTGGTGAAATCTCGGTCGCGCTGTGGGTCCGGGGTTCGAAACCTGCGCAAATTTTTCGAAGATGTATTGTTTTTATGTTAGAAAACTAGGGTACCCGACAACTGCCCTTCTCCAACCGAAACACAATTGCTTCACGACGGATTATGAGGGCTGCGGTGGTACTTCCCCGGATGGACTATAGTTCTACCACTTTTAAATATATGACGACGACGATGAAGACTAACAAACGAGTGTGCAGGTCACCTGATATCAAGTGGTCATTGCAGCCCAAAGTCACCTCAAATAGGTCGAAAGTCCTATCTTGCCTCGTGCGTTACTAATTCTGAGGACTAAGATGGTGGCCTTGGCTGTAAGGGCACCCGACAACCACACCTCTCCAACCAAAACACAAGTATTGTTACACAGAGGATTATGAAGGCGCCGGATGTTCCTCAATGGAAGTATAGTTCTAACACTTATTTAATTAATTATCATTCGCTTAACGGTGAAGGAAAACATGTTGGGCAAAACTACATGCCTGAGAATTCTGTGTAAATTTCTTAATGATGTGTGAAGTCTACCAATCCGCACTTGGCCACGGTGAACTACGGTTAAACCCTCCTCATTCTACGAGAAGACCCGTGCTAAGCAGTGATATTATTAGGTTCATATTTTAGCCAACGGATAAGTTTAGGCATACAGCGTGGTAATGCAGCCAGTCTATTCGCTCCTCTCTCACGAAGCGGTGATTTAGACTCATTATTTTATCTGTTGTCTATATTTATTATTACCCAATTTTATTCATCATCATCATCAACCCATTTGTCCCACTGCTGGTCACGGGTCTCTATTCAGAATAAGAAGGATTTATTTGGTTTCTTTCATTTTGTTTTTAGTCATTATCTTTTGTTAAATAAATAAATATATTGTTACTCCTGTAATTAATTAAATGTTTCGTTTATTTCAGGTACATTCTGCTACACATTGCAGCATTCTATAAAAATATGGTCTTGGTATTTTACTATATAATACGGTAAGATAAATACAACATCCATCCATCCATCAGCCTTTCAAAGTCCACTGTTGGACATAGGCCTCCCCTAATCGGCGCCACTCCAACCGGTCCTGTGCTTTCTGAATCCAACGGTT
>DWKL01003873.1:0-11102 GCA_018249415.1 Phareas burnsi
CAACAACTGCTTCACGGCGGATTATGAGGGCGGCGATGGTACTTCCCCAGACGAACGATTGTTCTACCACCTATAAATGGCTTACATGCTTGTTTGCTGCTCTTCTCACATGAAACACTTTTTTTTCCGTGGCATGGCATGCACCTCACAGGAAATCCAAGTGTTAAGCTATGAGAATGAATCATTTACTTTATAATATTTTAAACTAATATTATCGCGGAAATTATACATTTTAATTGTGTAACGGGTACTTACGGTTTGCGGTTTTTTTTTAAATGGGCAATTTAAAATAATCGCTTATCATGAGTACCCGTTACACAATTAAAAACATGTTAAATACGTTCACTCTTTTCGTTAATCCTGCAGATAAGGAAGAAGTGTTGGTTTAAAATCTTATCTTATATACACGCAAACACGCGGCGAGTTGTTTAGTCTCCAAAATTTTGGATAATCTGCATATAAAGATGTTGCTGGATGTGTAAAGATAGTCTAAAGATAAAGATGTCGCTGTAGAGGACTTATGTTGATGTAATTGAAATAATACTGAAATACGAGGATCATTATAAAACACTAGGTTGACCATATTAAAATGGAGGTTAAGAACAGGGAAAAACTGTTTTAATTAAGCATTTTTTTTAAATTATAAATAATCAATATTATCAATCCATTAGTATCCACCTCCGCCCAAGGGTACCAAGCCACAGGCCAAGTGTGGATTGATTTAAACTATAATTATTATATAACGAAGAACGATCAAAAAACCTCGCGTTATCCTTTTAAGAGCGTCCCAAATGTACTGAAATTTTCATTCAACGGAAAGAAATTTTCAAGAAAAGAAAGAGACAAGGAGTTATAACGATAACTCCTTGTCTCTACTGACAAAGGCATAGCCTACGGTTTGTGCAGATCGTAACACATCTGCAAAGTTAAAGTGCGGTCGAGATGGGTGACCGCTAACGGATAAATATCACTTCGTTTCATTATAAAGTTTATCCGTCCTTTGCCAATACAATGTTCCATAGCATTGTCATTCTAAGACACGAGAGCCGTAAGATAATGGCTTGACGATAGAATATTATCCCAAAGCTGGTTGAACGTGGCAACACAGTGTTCATGTAACTGTATCCGACTAATCGAGCCGGGTCCCTCGGGAAGCGGCCAACGCGGCAATTGCTTCGGCCTTGCTCGCCCACTGCGCCACGAGCTGCCTCCTCGTGCCAATTAACATCCAGACTTCCTATCGTTATCTCTTCATCTTCATATTAAGATATATCGAGCTCTGATAGCACTTTGTGGGGGATAAATAGACGCGATCATATCTTGTTTGCCAATGTGATGTACTATAGCCTGACCCGTCTCACTCTGAGAAAAGACCCATACCCTGCAGTGGGGTATTAATAGGTTGATGATGATGATTCGAATCCAGTCTAAGTTGACAGCGAAATTAGCAAGCTTTTACTACTACTGTTCATATATATTTCGACTGAACAAACAAGGCTCGCTTTCTTCAATACAATCAATGGGTCATTCCGTGTAAATGAACAGACCTACATTAAGATAATGCTAACTAAAAGAAAGTTGTGTGTCCAATACGTTAGTGCATTTCGATGGGTCGAACAAGACATCCATTATTTCTGAGACTTAATACGTATCTTTAGTTTGTTTGGTACAAACTAAAGGTTCCAGAACTCACTATGATAAGACTAGTGCCTCACCGCTGTGCCTCTAGTGCCTCTCCGCTACATAACAGAGACAATTGGTGTGTAACAACGGCTAAGCGATACAGGCTTACTACGAAAATAAGATTAATACTTGGATAATGAGTATAATAAAAATGAAAACGTAATAGAAAAACAAGAAGACCTTTCAACGACTTATGTTTCTTAAAGAAGAAAAAATTACCGGCTCCCGACCTATATTTTAAAGAATTTATTGCAAACAAAATATTGTATTGTAAAGGTAAAACAAGGTTACGTCGTTTACAAATAGGATATAGCTATGTTCTAGTTTGGTTGGTTTGATAAGGCTGAGATATTATGACGGGTTTTAACGTAACCCTTTAAGGCAATAGCTTTTTTGATCTACTACAATATTTTCCTATTTGAATTTGATAACAGATGTCATTGGGCGGCAGTAACCATTTAACGTGGACTCCGTGGTAGTTTGCCACTTTTATTCTATAAAAAAAATAGTTACCACCGCTTCAAGAGATGTTTTACTTTGGAGGAAAATATCGTACGCAGGTATCGATCTATGTAATATCGTACTACGATTCTTATAATCGGATTGTAGCATGTAAAATGTAGACAAAAATATGCGTAATGAGACCGAACACGTGGATGAGTATGGGCCGTGTGGCCAGTGGTAAGAACCATTGCTCATATTGATCGTGCATAAAAATTCACGCAAACAAAGTCGCAGGTATCAGTTAGTAAAACATAATTTTGAAACACGCAACTAAAATGACACACGACAATAACAAACCACATATCAGAAACCCTATACCTACCGAGCGTCCACTTAAGCTCAACGAGGGTCACCCGGGTCGCCTGCGATCCATGTCCAGCTTGCCCTTTGGCCCCGGCGATTGGTTTCGTAATTTGTACCAGTTTTATTATTGTCTAATTTGCGAGGCCTCCGATACTAATAAAGACGGCAGCGATACCTCATTGATCTAATTTTGATTCTGGAATGTTGTTGTCAAGACGACTCTTATGATCTCGCTCGGCCAAACCACAAAATGAATTCACCATAATAACTGATACTTTGAGGAAAATTTCAATTTTTAAAAAAATATATCAACCTCTTAGACTCCCATTACGGACTCTTCTTAGAAAAACAAAATTAGGCCATAGTTCACCTCTTAGCTAAGTGCGGATTAATAGACTTTAAACGCTCTGAGGAGTATACATCTCAGACATGTAGAATTTCTCACGATGATTTCCTTTACCGTTAAAGCAAATGATAATTGATTTCTACTACGTACATAACTGCAAAAGCTGAGGTGGCTTGGGATTCGAACCCCAGATTTCTAGCGTGGGACACCTATATATTCCCCCTAGGCTATCAGTACATAAAATAATACAGCCCTTTAAAGGTAGGACAAATGGACAGATGAAGGTGCAGAGTACGCTTGTATAGAACCCTAAAACACCCAGACTTAAAAGTCATAATTCTGAAGTCTATCGGAAATTATTGCATAACTTCGCTTGGGATACCAATATGTCTCCTAGCACCACGATTAACCAATCACACCCTGAATATTTAGAACCAATCCTTCAATGTTATTCGATCAAAACATCGTCTAAATTGAGCATCATGCAAGGCCAGTCTAATTCCCGAAACATTCCAGTCTCGTTAAATAATTTAGGCCCTAGCCCTGAGGCGATAACGCGTTCCGCTTGAAGTTTGAACAAAGATTAAGACATGGTTCTTATTATATAGAATTTAGAGTTCTGTGTACTCGTCATCCTAATTAATATTTGCTGAGGAATCAAGTGTTTTTATTTGCGCTAGATATTAAAAGTAGTGCAGTTAACTATCTGTCGGAAATAGAATGTGGAATAATGTGGAATTTTTAGACGGCGATAATATATGGATAATTAAATAAAATGTTTGCACATAATGCTATAGATAAAAACAATTGCTATGATTATGCTACGAAGTGGTAAAATTACGATAGTTATAGTAGACAGTTAAATTTATTAATAGCCTTTTAATCCAAAAGATTGGCTGCAACCCTTTTTTATGTCACATTGGTGGGTCCGGGTTTTCCTCCACAACTGGGGTAAGCATAATATACCACGCTGATCCATCATAATCAGGTATTCGCCACCGTTCAATAACTATCGACGTTATGTTACCGACTGCTACCCAGGATGCACCATGAAGAGGTTACTTGATAGGCATATAGGTTATTAAGAGATTAATTTATGCTTACAGTACATAATATTGGCACATCATTATTTTTTCAACTTAAACAGCACATGACACGACACATATGGAGTTCCAAACAAATGAAACGGAATGATTAGACATACGCAATGCTTCGAGAAAAATTCGTCAAGTTTAATAATAAGACCGAATATTAACTATATATTTCTTTATGTAGTGCAACAGCGAACGAGCGTGCAGCCCATCAGATGTTAAGGGTTACTGTTGCTCCAAATAAGACAAGGTTCCTTTCAGGAGCGGCCTCCGAGAACAATTTGCGTTATTACCCAAAGAACTTTGTTGGAAGACCAAACATTATATTTACATTTTTCTTAAGTAAACCTAGCGATGAGGCGGTTGGGCCACCTGATGGAACGTGGTCACGGTCACTATGGGCACTTGCAGCACAAGTAAATGCAGCTGCAATTGTGTAAAGTTATCTTTGTGTGTCGAAGTTCCTTTGTCAAATACTTAAATCGTACTGAAAGGAGCGGATGCAGCAAAATACGTGACAATGGCCAAGAGATCGAATGACTACAACAGACCAAGAGTTATACACTTGTTTTTTAGACAGAATATTATTATTAATATAATACAGAATATTAGCGAACAAGCGACAAGGCCATATGATGTTAAATGGTCACTGCAGCCCATGGACATGCACATCTAACCTCGAACAGGACTGAAGTCCCATCTGAGTTCGTACGTAGATGCGTAACTACTTCCAAGGACTGAGATGGTCATCGCGCTTAAAAGTATACTCAACAACCACATGTCTCCAACCAAAACACAAGCATTGTATCACGGCGGTTTATGAGGGCATTCAGAATGGGAAGGATCAAGTCCACCACGCTGATTTGGCCAGCTTGGAATTAGTAGACTGTGTGTAGTCAAGAACATTACAGAGAACTCTCTGATATGCAGGTATCCTCACGAAGTTTTCCTTCACCGTTAAAGCAAGTGATCATTAATTTCTAATACGCACAAAACTTCGATAAATCCGATGTACGTGCGGGATTCGAACCGGAATCTTAACCACTGGGCTATCATTGTTTTTATGATGAGGACATCACTTAGTTACAAGAAGCCACAATAGCTAATCCTGACTCGGTGTTGTGGGTACAATATGACTAATATGTCGATTCTTCGAATGACCCGTAAATAGCGCCTTTCGATGTTACCCACTAGGGCTCTGTTAAAATCTATTCTTAAGTTAAAGCAAATAATTCTGTTAAAATTAATGTACGTAATACTTGAATTATAAATATAAGTAAGTAGAAATCTTGTTATAAGACTCTTGCACTCGTGCACTCTTACAAGACTGGGGTTCGAATCCCAGGCACGCACCTCTCGTTTGCTTTAAAAGTGAAAGAAAACATCAGGACAGAACCTACCTTCATATCGTATGTTCTTCATAAAGTTCTGCACTTGACAAGATTGTTGTGCAATGGCCCAACTCTTTTCATTCTTAGAGGAGGCTCAAGCTTAGTAGGTGGAGAGCCATGGGTAGATGATGACAGGTAGGCTAAAAATTTGAAATTACAGTTTCATAAAAAGTATATTATTAAAAAACATATATTATTGCAAGAAACATACAAATAGATTCATTGCAATTGGAGATGAAGGTCAATCGTCGTGTGTATTGTAATTGAAGCCATTTGCATTATAAATGGCCCTTACTGTCAACAAACGAACGGTAATCAGGAGCCACTTTGGTCTCTATATAACTGTTAAAGAATATACAGTTACAACAGAAATAGATTCGTTCCGTTAATATTGTTATTGAAAAATTGACTATCAATCTATAGAGTTCATCTTAATTTCTGTGGTACCCTACCAACTGTACCAACGATCATTATCATCAACCCATTAATGTCCCGCTTCAGAGCATGGGTCTCCTCTCAGAATGAAGAGGGATAGACCGTAGCCTACCACGCTGCCCAAGTGCAGGCCAATATGCGGTTGGTACCAACGATAGTACAGTTCAATTTTCATACAGCACGATTATTATTTTTATTAATAGGTAGTAGAGTTATATTTCGCCCAAGATTATATATTTGAATGTTTTTACGATCGCCATAGATTTGTAACCGACTTACGTATCGAAATTATAACTACGTCAGTGCAATTAGTGTGTTAAACATACGAACGTAAATTATAAGATATTATCACCCCACAATAACTGTATTGCTGTCTGCCGAGTGAAGCCTCATCCCATAAGGTCCATCAATCTCTCCAATTTCAACTATGAAATTTATTACGTGCATCTTCCTCATAGAGGTAGAAACTTCTGACGAGATAATTGCTTGTTGACATTCAAGAAGGGTTCCGTAAGAATCTACTTTGAATAAATAACATTTGAATTTATATTTGAATCACATCTTTGAGAACATTACGGATAACTTTCAAACATTCTCACGATGTTTTCCTTCACCGTTAGAACAAATAGTGATTATTCGTAATATGTTGCATCAGAAAATTTTTGTAATTCCGGAAATAGGAGATCCAGAGTTCAAAAGATTAGACCAAACAAAGACACAGGTTACTCCCAAATACATGACAGTCTATCGGTTAGCCGACATTCTGGAAGTTCGGGATTCCATACCCAAGCATGCACGCAAATTTTTCGAACTCATGTGGCGTAATCGCCTGCACAATATATTAAGGGGGTAAAATGCTTTGATTCAAGTTGCACTTCTTTGGCGTAATTAATCAAATAATATTTTTATAAATTCAAACAAATTTTACCTGAACAAACTACCAATAAACAAAAGTAAATGCTACAAAAAGTTTAAATTAAAAAAAAATAAAAAATAAAAATAAACTATATGTTACATCGGCGCGAGCAACTTCATCTCACGATAACAAATTATGTGTTACATCGGAACGCACATCTTCGTCCTACGCTAAAATACACTGAACTATCTTCCCAAACGCGCTTAAAAAAGGTAACAGACATGCATTAGATCGATGTAGCGCTATCAAACTTGGTCAAAACGGTTCAGACCTCTAAGTACTCGTTAAGAACATCTATGGCAGCGAAACTGATACGTAAGTATAGCGCGCATTCAGTTTTACGACGCCAGATAACCCCTTACGTTTTGCTTGTAACGACAGGGCTGGCAGCAAAATAAACTTTAATATTCGTAACTCAGCTCTCAGACGATGAAATAGCTTGTTATGCTAAAGCTGGCATAACACTATCTTAAGTGAAGTTCCATCTTAATTACACGAAGCTCCCCACTAATACATATTATAAGATTTTAAGCTGATATTATCGCGGAAATTATACATTTTAATTACGTAACAGGTACTCACAATATGCGGTTTTTTAATTGCCTATATTACGACCCAGCTGCATGGATCGTGGTCACGACGAAACTTTTGCCGGTTTCGCCGTTTCCTTTAATTAATCTAGCCGTTTAATCCAACCCGCCCGATATCGACTGTGCATCAATATTATGCATCCATGCATTATATAGGTAGTAGAATTATAGTTTCTCCGTGGAGGTATCATTGCTGCCCTCGTAACCCGTCATGAAGCAATTCCCGTGTTTAGGGTTTTCGTTGTGGGGTAGACTTACAACGAGGTGACCATCTTAATCCTCTGAAGTAGTGACGCATCTACAAACGACCTTAGATAGAACTTCAGTTTTATTTGAGGTTACATATGGATGTACATGCACTGCAGTGACTACTTAATATCAGGTGGCTTCCATACTCGTGTGCTACTCTTTAAACATAAAAAAAAACTTGCGGAAAAATTGGTGCCAGCCCTACAGCTCGCTAAGTCCTCTCCGGTGGTCTGAACGTCCCTTAACCACGAATACCTTTGAGTAACAGACAATAGCGCACAATAACTGAGCAGAGTCAGAACTTTATACCCGCCACGACAGCTTTGGCTTGATAGGAAAACCGTTCAGTGACAAACAAAAGGATGACAATTAAAATTAAAATACACACAATCGAAAAACAAGTAAACAAATAAATAAAATAGAAATTTATATATATTGCCATTTGCATTCATTTAATCAGCATACAGGCGACCTGATATCAAGCGGACCTTGCCGCCCACGAACATCTGCCACTGGCATTAATCATCACCAATGATCAAAGATCGTTGGTGCTCTGAACTATTAAACTGGTACGCCTCATATAAGTGTTTCTTTCCTTGCTCTCCAAACCAGAACACAACACTGTTTTTAACAGTAAATGAGTTTAATCAACATGAGGACTTCTGCCTTCGCAATCAAACCACTCAAAATTCCCAGCGTGGACGACCGGCGAGGCAAAATGGCAACCTTATCGGCCTGACACGCAGAGGATTCCGGATTCCGGGTTCGAGTTCCAACTGAGTGGGCAATTAAATAATTAGATTTCTGTTCTAGGTCTAGGTGTTTGTATACCCGTATTCGTATACGCCCGTGGCTCCCACGACACAAGGAATAATGCGGGACTATGAGTGTAGAAAGCATTATTTTTTTATCAATTCTGTCACATCATTTGCACGATACTAAAACATGAAAAATATGTCCGTTACGGAACGCCGCTTAAATGTGAAACATCGAAATTAATGGTTATTGAAATAATTTATAAATAAAGGGTATCAATAAATAACAATGGAGTAAAAATAATAAAAACATAGTTTTATTAATGAAATAAATATTTGTCTTATTATCGTTATTATAATCTTATTATAATCAGTATATACCTATATACTGAACATAAATACAAGGATCACAAGAGTCAGCTTTAACAGATTAGAAGTTTCAAATCAAAAACACATTTTGAAATATATGTGTTCCTATATCTCTGCCTAACGCACTCATTTTGAAATGGTGGAACTGACTGCTAGGATTATTACCCAAAGAGGAGACTATCGAAATGAATAACATTATAATACTTAAGTATTCCCTAGACTCTAGTTCTTGTCCAAAGTTTTAACACGTTTTAACAATCATACTCGTTTAAGCCAAAGACGCTGAAGTTTGTAATTACTTAACTTAAAGAAGCTAAGGTATTATAACCTAACACAGTCGGTTACTAATCCGCCGTGGATGGATGTTTGTACTGGTTTTTTCATCGGCCATTTTTTCTTATGTTTTTTTTAAAACAAGTCGTGCTCGTGGGACCGGACCGGGGCATAAAAATGCAACGCGCGTAGACACGAAGACACCGTCGATGATTTCTAATTCTGTTCGTTCTCTTTTCAAAGCATTCAAATTTAACTTTTTAACTGCTGGAGACGTTTTAAAAGTGTTATTTCTCATGCCAGAAACGTTGTTGTATTTATTTAAATGTCTATTGTTTGTGAATGTTCCATATTCATAGTGTAGTTAGAAGAACTGTAAATAATTGCTACGAAATATAATAAGTACACCTAATGTCGTAATATGGATACTGTGGCTCAAAAAATGGTTTTGCCACCATTACTATTACCATATCCAGTATGTTATTCAGCAATGCTTCATAATTTTATGAATCATGCACACAGCCATAATTAAAATATAAGTTTATTACAAAGTCGAAGCCGGTCACACACGCCATAATATAAAATCAAGATAACTTTCAAGTATGCAATCAAAGCTTTTGTGTTTCAATTAAACTTTGCCTTCAACTGTTTTTACGACTTACAAATACTTACGCGCTTAGAGAATAAAATAAAAACTAATATTGTATTTTACTTGACATAACCATTATATAATTCATTGCTCTAACAGTTAAAAAAACTATATTTGAATTATAGTAATAATTTTTGGAGTGCTTTTCTTAACTTTTTATATCAGGACATATGGTCAACTATTTCATATGTTACTATGTAATAACGCTTTGTACACTTATAGCCCAAGACCAAAGACGAGTACACAAACACCCAGACCACAACAGAAATCGAAATTCATCATTTTTGACCGGGAATCGACCCCGGAACCCTTTGTGTCAGACCGGTGACCGCTGCACCACGCGGGTCGTCATTTGTAAGGAGCCATGTGATTTTTGGATATAATCATAGGAGATAGTCACTCAACAACTTAAAAAAGGAAGTCAAAAGGATTTACGGTTTTTGAATAACGACATCTCAATTTAAAAAAAGTTGTCATAGCAACACGACGCGGCATTTCCGAGAACCTCCAACTTGAATACGGCTTGTGCATTGCTGTAGAATAACTACAACGTAACAAACGCCTTGCTGAAATCACAGGATTGTATTCCAAATTATGTAAGCAATAAAGATTATAATATCTTGATATTAAAAAGAGTATAGCACGGCCTCACAGGGCACTTATGTCGATAGCTCCGGCGAAGATCGAGTATTGAGGCGTTTAAGGCTTTTTAGTCGAGAGCCAGTTGTAAAAGGAATAGAAAGGTAATCTCAACGATGACGAGACGTGACACGCGATCTTGGACTTTTTCTCGTTGGTGTAGAGGATGAATTTATTTGTGGTTCGTGAAGGCATTTCGCGAGGGGTACAGGGGGTACCGGTTGCAGGTTTGACGGGTTCCGTGTTACTCGCAGCGCCCCCTCCTCCCCGGTGCGCAGGCGCAGGCTACCCGTCTCGCCTGAAGTAATTATGTGGATTAAATGAGCGTGCGCCGTCAAATTTAGGTTCATCCGATTTATTTTGTTACTTGAGATTGGTGGAGATTTATGTTCACTTCCTACTATGTAATTATAAGCACTTGTGTAGACAGATTAGACTGTGATATATGTAACTGCTTGTGTTATAATATTATCGCTTCCTGTATTTTTGTGTAACATTATTCGTTTGAGACATTTTACACATAAACACATTTAACACATACATTTATGTAAAAAAAAACTGAGCGATTCGTGACATAACGACGGTGCATATAGCCATTTTAATGTAAAGGGATTGAGTTATGTTATTATGAACTGTAGATAAAAATATAAGTGATACAAGTTTTACTTCACATATCGTATGTAAGCCGAAATCCTTGTACCAGTTCTGTGTCCTACTTAAAGTTAACATATTGTGATAAGGTTGACAATGTGGATTTATTAAAACTACTGTAAAAGTTTATAATAATATAATATGAACTATATAATAATATAAAATGAATTGTGGGGACCTCTGGTACGTAATGACCCAGCCTAATATAGCGGTCATGCCGGTGACACGAATTTAAATTGATTTCACTACCCCACAGCT
>DWKL01003874.1:0-11101 GCA_018249415.1 Phareas burnsi
AGTGAGAACGGTAAAAATGTTCAATGTTTCACTATTGTCTCGAAGAGATGATATATTTTTTATGGCTGCAATTTGAACTGTGATACATAAATGATAATTGTTGAAACTTTGTTTTAATAGTGTTTTAATAATTTAAGTGTGGTTAAAATATTGCGTCTGGTGCTTTCCATATTTTTCTAATATTTCGAAGAGTAATTTGCAAAGATTTTAAACACTCTCGTCCTTCTAAATAAATAAAATTACTTGAAGAGGTACAAAAACTCAAAAAAAATGTTTTCAATACGTTTAATTACGGAATGAAGATGGTATATATATAATATGGAAAACTGTAAATTAATTAGCTGGTAATTTAGTGACTTGTTTAATCTTACGAAAGTGTCCGATGCATTGGAAACTATTTCTCGAAATAACGTCAAAATTGTATCACGATTCACTGAGTAAATTCGGGTATAGCGGTCACAACTTCGCATTCGAGTCGCTCTCGCTGCCGGCGCCGTCGGTGTAGTCGGTGACGTGGGCGGGCTGGGCGTCCTCCGCCTCCGCGCACAGCGGCTCGATGGCCCACAGCGCGGCGGCGTGCAGCGCCAGCAGCGCGCCGAGCAGCGCGTACAGCGCCGCCGCGGCCGCCGCCAGCGCCAGCGGCCGCGCGCGCCCCCCCTCGCGCCGCCAGCTCGCCTCCGTCCACGCGCGGAAGTACTGGCACAGCTTGCTGGAACACGGCACGGCCCGATGTTGTTTTGAAAGCTCGAGCAAAGGATTTATTTACGGGAACCTAATATGGTATCGAGAAACATATAGCCAGCTACTTAGATCTGCATAATATCGACATCTAAATCTAAATACGTAAACATACGTGGAGTCGGAAATAGAACGATTACCCAAAATCATAATAATAGTTATAATTTTTCGCAACATGCATTTATATTATAAATTCCTTGTAAGGTCCGTATTCAAATGCAAAGAAAACATTTTAGAATATAGAATGTTCAAATCCCAAAATGTGTTAAGATTTCAAAAATGTCAATTGCCAAAAATATCCAGTTCCCACTGTGGCTGACGGGTTCGAATGCCTATTTCTCAAAATATTCATTTCTCAAAATGTTCCGTTCCCAAAGTGTTCAATCTTCAAGAATGTGGAAGATTATTTTAATATTCAATAAGTTCAAAATATTTAATAAAAATTGCAAAAACTATTCAGAGTTTACCTCATTCCTGTTAGTTTTATTTATATATCCAGCGAACGAGCTGCGTAACACCGCAGCAGCAGTGTGCTGCGGTGGTTCAAATGTCTGTAAATTCTTTTAAGAGTTGACTTGTTAAATACTATATAGTTGAACTGACACTAGTTCAAAGACAGCCTCGCTCGCCCGGCGCGGCCTTGCCTTGCCTGTTGCCCGACCCAGCCGTCCCAACTAATCCAATTTATGCTGTGTTGGAATCCTCTAATGAGTTGCCGTATAGACAATGATCCAAGTCACATTCATTCAAAAACAGAATCTGAATATCTTGGACCCATTCATTCCCTTAGCGAACGAATAAAGCCAAAATTAAATTAAATAAACAATTTGGCAAATTACATTTTGGGAATTGGTCATATTGGGAATTACACATTTTGGGACACGTACATTTTGAAACGATAAAGTCTATGCGGCACTCGACAACCCTTTCGGAACGTGGCCTTGAGCCTTTCCTGTGAGAAGTCAGTGGCTACCGACGGGTGGGAGATACAAGTGGGCAGCTCACCGCGCCTTGGGCAGCGCGCGCTCCAGCACGGCCACGAGGCAGTGCAGCACGTGCGTGAGCAGCAGCACCAGCACCCACACGCACAGCAGGTACGGCGGCCAGCGGAAGCTGCCGATCGCCGCTGCAACAGAGCCCGCGACACCATTTAGATACACTGAGCGGTTGACTTCTTGGAGTATAAGAGAAGGGAAAAGGGATTTATATGAAAAATTACAATTATATATTAGTAGGCCAGCGTTCCGTCGTGTGGTAGTAATGATTCGATGGTCGGTGTGTGTGATTGGTGGAGGGGACCAGGGAGGGGGGGCTTCGGATCAAAAATGTCTGGGTGAGACGATAACAGTGACGGTGGGAACAAAAGCCCAGGTTAGCGTTTCCTCGGACCCGACAGCCAATCTACAAACATGGTGTAGTGTTCACACGCAAGATGCGTATGTCTCGGAGTACAAATATCTAACAGAAGAAGCTTTATCTTTGCCGAGTAAAAGTTCATGACGAAAAACAATAATCCCCGAGAGGACCATGATGATTCATGACGTTTTCAAGTGTGTATACAACCTACAACCGGCACCGTAGCAGCGCGGTGGAAAACCTTAGTCCCGGTTCAGAGAGGAGGACCCTAGCCAGCAGGGAGACGCTAGCGAGGTGAAGATGCGAGTACCCTGCACGAGCGCGCGGTTCCCGTGCGCGTCGAGCTCGGCGCGCTCGGCCAGCTCCAGCGCGCGCGCGCGGCGCCGCGCCTCGCGCGCGCGCGGCCCGGCCTGCAGCCGCTCCGTCTGCGACGACTGTCCACACAAATTGAATAGTCAACGCTTCTCATGTTGACCCGCGCCCGGCATTGGGAGCTGCGGTAGATTACAAAGATCTTTGTACCTCATCGCAATTACCGAGATTCCCATCTCTATTTATCTTGGCCTGACGACGTATGCTTTGTTTGAAGTTTTGAGAAATAAATTGGGCATACATAAATGTTCGTTTAGTATAATCCACTTCAGCACCACAAGAGATAAGGTCCTATTTATTCTCTATAAATTAAAACGGGCCGAATGTCGCGGTCACCGACAATTATACGACTAGAGTTGAATATATTGAGGATCGGTTAATTAAATTACATAATAATAAAAAAGGCAACCTCTTACCGAGGACGGTCACTATACATTTAAGATAAACAATAAATTTGGCGGCAGCCCCGCACCGCACGCGCAGGCCTCACCAACTAACCGTATATAATAGTTTCAACTTTCCAATAAATATTGTTTATAGTCAAACCGTAGGAGTAATCCTGCCATAGGAGATGATTTTTTTGCCTTCCTTGTCTTTCTCCTCCGGCTTGCTTTCCTTCGCGTTCAGCTCGGTCTTGGTGATCGATGGGTGGTCCCCGCACATGCTGATATCAAATTCATCATTAAATCACTATATTATACGCCAGATATTTAAAAAATAACTTTTATGGAACTAATCTTAAATTTCAGTTATTGTTTTAATGCTTTCTAAGCTCATAGCTGCACAGTAGGGTCCCCCGTGTCGTGGCTCCCGTGGACAAGACAAAGACGAGCACACGAACACCCGGCACAGATATCTACATTCATAATTTAGATGTCTGCCTAGCCGGGGATCGAACTCGGAACCATCCACATATAAGATCAGGGTTACCATTGCGCTACGCGGGTCGTTTGCAGCATTGTTATTGGTAAATGCGACTTAAGACTGGTGGATATTATGAATTTCTTAGCAATTTACGTTTTATGCAATTTTGCATATTTTGCAATTTAAGTTTTTGGTGATATTGCGTGTGTAGATACATAAAACATATCCGCTTAAGAACCGGCAAATAATGTGTAGTATTTAAAGTTTTCGTTTGTGTTTTTTTGTATTTCGTTATATAAACAGCTTACATCATGTTGTTCGCCTGCAGCTCAGTCTTTGCGTGCTCCATATTGTATATAAAATATATGTATCAAATGTATATTATCATTATAAGACGGCGGAATTTTTATCTTGAAACTGTTCTGTTAGGTCATTTGCGCGAGGATGACGTTGTGTCGGACGGCTTGACGGGGCTCTGTGTCATTTTCTAATTTTGAAAATCTAAAGTCAACAGTATTTTTGTCGATTTGGTTCAAATAAAAACTTTTTGAACTGCTAATTGTTATGGAGTCGTGTATTTATTACTTCGTAGATATATTCACATTGAAATTTATAATTAGTTCACTATTTTGTTTGTACAAACCCAATTTTTGAAGATTGTAGTGGTAATATATATTACTCGATTAGCTTTACGTGTGTTTGCTATTGGCCGTGATATGAGCGTGCGAGGCGTTGCCCTAATGCAGCGACCGTGCGGTCATCGCGACATCGCACTGCCAGTAACGAAACTCTACGGTCCCAGTTAGCGCCGCGCCGGGGTTGTGGGCGCCAGCGAGAGACGTAGATAGAGTAAACTATGTTTATTCACCCATTTGATTATGTTCTTAAATTTAATTACTTCAGTTTTATTCGAGGTTACATGTGGGTGTCCATGGGCTGCGGCGACCACTTAACGTCAGGTGGCCTGCAGGCCCGTTTGTATGGATTTCAATAGCGCATGGAGGTAAAATGCGTCCGCAGCGAAAACGCGGAGCGCGCCTCATCTATTAAAACGGTCATAAGTGGAGAGTAACGTAGCGGGTGCGTCGACAGATCCGCTACCTGCACGGGCGCTGCCTGCGGCTGGAGAGCTGCCGCAAGGCGCTGGTGTGGCAGAAGCGCTACCTGCAGCGCGAGCTGGCCGGCTACGCGCAGCTGGAGCGCGGCCTGCGGCTGGCGGGCGAGCGCGCGCCGCGCAGCCGCGGCGCCAAGCGGTTCAAGTACGTGCTACTGTTAGCGGGCCGCGCGAGCTGCTGCACTTGTTGACACTGACTTGGTTTAGAACGAGAACAGTATTGACATTATTGCATACGGTAGCTCCGGTTGAATGTATGATCTCATATTATCGTGCCTTATCTATGTATACTGCATACTGGCAACTAATCATTTTTATGTCATTTCATTTGTCTTCGGGATAAAAACTCATTTGTCACTTCTTGTAACTACTGTTTAAAATCAATTTACCCTTTTCAAAATGACGTACGACAAGTAACGTACGGACCGACGGCTCTTACAAATATATGAGTAATAGGTTTTTTAGTGCCGTACTCGCACCGGCTCGATTATATTTCTTATGTTTGAAGAGAAGGAAACAAGTGTGCAGACCGCCTAATGTTAAGTGGCCACTGCTACCCACGGACACTTACATCTAACCTCAAATAGGACTAAACTCCTATCTGAGGTCATATATGGATGCGTTACTTACTACTGTTTAGAATTCAGATGGTTGCCTCTCTGTAAGTGTACTCTCCAACGGAAACGTCCATTGTGTTCACGGCGGACGAACTACAATTCTACCACGTATCGAATAGCTACGTTAGACACAATTGTTCCACTCGGCTTCAATTCCGTCAACCCAGTGGACGAATGCAAAGAAATTTAACTAAAACTTAAATTTTCAATAAACTTCAATAATTTAACTTCTATTTAAACCCTTGTATCAACTGTGTACTATAATGTAATAAGTATCATATGGTAGATAATCAGTGATAGCCTAGTGGTTAAGACTCCAGCCTATTGCGCTGGGTGTCCAGGGTTCGAATCTTGCACGCACCTTTAAATTCTGAATTTATGTGTATTAGAAATAGAATTGTTTTAACGGCGATGATAAATAAATACGATTCCCCAATACTCCGCCTCTTCTCATTTCACTTCACCTTTTTTCAACGATCTTGGAACGACAAAACAATTTGCTACCTTTTTGTTCTGAATGTTTTATTTCTTCTATTCCAAAAGGTTTTTGGGAAGAGATCATTCCCCTAGCTAGAGATCCACCTTTCTGTATGCCCATTTTCCGTATCTGTTCGTATATATATATATTAAAAGATGTAGTATCGTGTATGTATTGTATTGTATTGTTTTATTGCAATAACGTGTCCCATCAGGTGCATAGCGACGGTGGTGGTGATAGTGCTGCGGATGGGGTTCCTGGTGCGGCTCCACCACCACGTGCGCGCCGTGTCCGCCGGCTGCGTGCTGCGCGCGCCGCGCGACCTCGCCGCCAACGCCACGTGAGTGCGCCCGGACTGTCACGCCGTTACACTTCTAGAAGCTTATTGGCCTTTGACTTCCCGAACCCCGTAATTCCTAGTTCCGATTAATTATGTCCAAGAGTTACGATGACTGCCTCAATGTAGGACCGAGTGAACACTTCGTTAGCATATTCTTCCACTTCGCTTTCCAGCTGTCGATGCGATTGAACTCACACTGACACCTATCGCCAGCTGTCGGCTGCCCGAGGGAGTGGCGGCAACGTGCCGGCGTTGGCGCCATATCGCTTGTTCACGTAATTAATTCTGCAACCGAGGGTGCGTCCACGGGATGTTAAGTCACTACTACCCACGGGCATCTGTAACCGATTCCTTGTAGATCTTGAGTCCTATCTGAAGCCGATCACACGGGTGTTGCTAATCTTGAATATTAAGGAGAAGAGTTCCAAAAAGTAACCTGACCGCACCTCTCCAATCAGAACACGACAGCGGTACACCGCTGCCATAAGCCAAACATAGATATGACCGTGGCACCGCCGGGGGCGCACGTCGACCGTTTCTACCACGTTTAAGTTCCAGTGAGGTAGGCTCTTGTAACAATAATACGATGCAATTCCAGGAGTACGCCGTCGACGCAGGCGCGCGGGCGGCCCCCGCCCGACAGCTTGGCCAAGCGCCTGCTGAAGCACGAGCTGCGGCTCAACCTGCCCGCCTCCCCTTCAGGTAACCCCCACACGGGACCATAGACGAAATAAGTGGACTTAATCCGTTATCCTAATCATTTTTATATCTGTGACCTCATGACGGCCTCGAGGAGTAGAGCCCTGTCGACTACCTCGGACAAGTGTGTATCAATGAAAGGCTTTACATAAGATCTATTTAACTGATGTAATAGCAGAAAGTGTCGTGTTATTTGGTTACAGTTATTTGTACGATTGCACCACCTAATGGCCTTTACTGTCCAGTGGCCGACTACATTCGCCGGTCGCCGTTCAGCGCGAGCTCGCCGCACGAGGAACCCTTTATCCTAAAGTGAGTTGTGCCTATCGCTTTTATGATAGCGCCAAATAAAATACTCTGAAGTTTTAACGTTTTTGCTGTTGCATGATAACACGTGTTCGTGTTATCATGCCACCGTATATAACTGTTTAAATTTACCAAATGCCTGACCGCATGCGTGATTCGATGGGTGGTTTAACACTTTGACTGCGGCAAACACACCTGTCCTGTTTTACTGTCCGCGCCACCCGTGCGGCTCGCACGCATGCGGTGTGTGCCGTCATACTGAAACACGCCTGTTGTGATACGCGCCGCACGGGTGGATTGTTTCGAATATTGACGCCGCAGTCAATGTGTTAAGTCAATTTTGAAAATTTCCAGTTCACCTCGCGGCGACATGGCCACCGCCTACCTCAACAAGTTAGAAGTGGTCAGCCGCTGCCTCAACCAGACGCTGGACTCCGCCAGGGACGTGCCCTGAGCGCCCCGTGACGCCACGGGGCGCCCCGACGCACGCGGCCCCGGCGCCCGTGCGCGTGACCAAATAATGTACATTTCAACAATCGAGTGACCGGGAGGCATTTTAAAATTATTTTCCTACGGCATTTCCTCACGATTTAGCATCTAAGTATTAGATTAGTGCCAAATTGACATATTTTAGTCGATAATTATTGTGTTACTTAATTTATTAAATTAGTTGAACCGTGTACAGTTAGGGTGAGCCGGCTATTCCATGGGTTCGGTCGTCACCGCTCCGCCTAATTGTCGGACGTCCTCTGCCGCGTCCGAGTGCGGGTTATGGGTGCGGTGTAGGTGTTATTGCGTCGTCCGATTTTGCCTTAATGTTAACCGTACAGGAGACTTTTATATCTAAGAATAAATAGACTAGTTTCATATTCTGACATTTTCCAAAAACATATTTGACCGGATTAAACCGAAACTCGATTTAGTGACGATTAAACGGAAACATAATTGAAATTGTTCATTGAAGTGACACTCTCACTACGTTCAGCAACAGTGCACACCTGAGCGCGCCGGGCTGGGTGCGCGAGAGATTGGTGAATATGATATTATATTTTAATTACTAATGACCTCATTGACAGTATTCATGTAAATAAAATGTTCACTTTCGGTGCAAGGCGAGCCCGCCATACGTCGACGACGCATTTAAGATTTTAAAAATGTCTCTAAATAGCCAATAGTTCGTAGATAACAATTAATGGATTGTTTTTATAGGAAAATCATATCATATTCTACTTTACGTACGATACGTGAATACTACTAAATTCGTACAAATTAAATTCCGTTTTAACTTTAAGCAACATTGCGTAGGTTTTAAATTGAGCATAATATATTGTTAAGTATGTTCCTCCCTTAGTATAGTTGTGTAAATATCGTCGTAGCAGCGACGCGCGTGATCTGAATTATTTATAAAAACAGTCCACCGGCGCTCCGCCGCGGCGCACTCTCGTACTGTATCGCAATAATATAGTTTAGTTTTTGTATTATAAATATTTAAGAGGGGACGCACGAAAGTACAAGTTAGGGGTAAGTTAGGGTAAGCGCGACCGAGTAGTTCCGACCGACATTCTCGAACGTTCCACGACGTTCCGAAGCGTTCGAATCCATGTACGGAGAATTCCTGTACCTATTTATTTTAGATTAAAACTTTTCGAATATATTATATTATTTTTAATTTAACTCATAACATTTTCACTTCTGTTTTAAAAAATATACGTAAATGGATTCGAACGCGTCGGAGTATAAATAATAATAAATTTAAATGGATTTAATTATTGTTGAAATAGATTTTTTAAGACTGTTAAGCGGTTGCAGTTATTGGCGTGACGGCCAGCGACGGCGGCTGCGGCCGGTGGCGGCTATCTGTCGTCTCCCAGGGTGATAAACATTTAAACGAGACAAACACGTGCCCAGCGCGAGGCGGACGGCACCACTGGCCACGTGCAGCCGCCGAGGCTGGCCGCGCCGCGCCGGTAACGGCAACTGTTCCTAAAAGAACACTAGACAATATCTCGTAAGCCAAAGCAGATGAAAGTATTACGAAAGCTGTGTTAAAGAGATGAATTCCATTTTATTCGTTTGACCGATTCGTTAGCACAAATATTAAGTTAATTCACGTTGAAACACGTGCAACCGCCGCTGGCGACCACCGCACGCGACCATCGCGCGCGACCATCTACACTCAAAGCGACCAAAGATTCTGTAAGGGTTAGATTTAATTACGAATAAGAAACTCGTCCCATCGAACGGAAAGATTTATTTCACAAACAAATTTGGCATTGCCTTGTCGTTTCTAGTCAGCCGAATGGAAATTTCCGCGCTGCGCCATACGGAGCCGCTCTCTCAGGAAATGTTCAACACGTTCTAAACTTGAAATGAATAAATGAATTGAAATATTTTCTAGTCTGTCGTTTCATTTCTCGCCGCGGCCGCCTCGTGCTGGGAACATAACGTCATGTACGACATCGAACACTGAAAACATATATTTTCCACGTACGTGGAAATTTATTGTAACAGTGGCCACTGCTGCCGTCCACTGTCTAGCGGACACTTTGAGGTTTCTGTAATCGGTAAAGTACGAATTAAAACGTTTACTATTTAAGTGTTATATTAGATAGACGAGCAGTGATAGCCTAGTGGTTAAGATACCGGCCTCTCACACGGGGGTCCCGGATTCGAACCCCGCACGCACCTTTAATTTTTTTAAATTATGTGCGTCAGAAATGAATAATCACTCGCCTTAACGGTAAAGGAAAACATCGTGAGGATGCCTACACATCTTTACCTGTAGAGTTCTCGAAGGTGTGTGAAGTCTACCAATCCGCACTCGGTCTGCGTGGTGGATTAGGGCCTAACCACTCATTCTGAGAGGAGACTCGTGCCCAGCAGTGGGACACAAATGGGTTGATAATGATATCAGACCTATTTTTGATACCTCAAACCCTTGCGTATAACATCTAGTAATTAAGTCTTGGTAACATGAGTTTTTAAAAATTGTCTTGTTTTGGCCATAACTCGAAGTGGTTGTGACGTTATGTAACGGCATCATAGCAGCAGGACGGCAGTGTTAAAAAAACATCCGTAGTGTAAACATTCGAAGATGGGCTGGACTCGAGCTTAGTAAGTTGCATTGCAGGTCCACCCTGGCAGCACTGCGATGTTTGTCACATTGCAGCACTGAACACATTGGGTGAGTATTGCAGGCCACTTACTGTTCATCGTGTTACGTGCTTCGAAACTAATACTGAGTGTCATCAGTCAGTTATGTAGTCGGCAAACGCATGAAATTTCACGAACCCCGAGACCCACACGAGTATTACTCTTGTCGAAATGAAGCCCACCATTGTGGTACAATTTTTAAAATATTACGTGAATTTTTTTTGTGAGAAATACCCAGCTTACTATACCGAATTTTATAAGACATTTGGCGCATGACATCGTGATCAAATAATAATAATAATTTATTACAGTATATGGAAATTTCGTTCAAAGTGAAAGTATAAACTTGTGAAACCAACTTACCGACGAACCTTTCCTCTGCAACCCATTGGCTCTTCCGATTCTCTTGTAGTCGGGTACGGACTCCTCTTTCGCGCCGCTGGCTCTCGGGGCTGCGCGCTGGGGAAGTCAGATATATGTAGACACTTTATTCATAAGCAGTGGTAACCAGTGCAGTACGTTGAAATTGGCAGAGGTTCGAACCTCAGACACGCGCCTATAATTTTCCTTCATCATCGAAGGAGGGGCAAAGAGGGAGATTTTTCGGATCTTGATGATACCCTCTTTACCAAGGATCTTTACTAAATAAATACCCTAGAATTATTATTTCCTCGTAAAGGCATACAATATTATTTAAAATATAAAATAATGTGAAAACACGGCGCCATGCCCACTGTTTAGTAGATTTGTTTTAGATATTTGTGGGCAACACAGCAGTTGAATACCTTAGTTATAGTACCCGGCAGGCAAAGGGTTCGGGGCTCGCTCCCGGCCTGATTTAGATGTCTGTTCCGTGATGAGTGTGGGTGTTTTTGCCTTTGTCCATCATCTACTCTATGACGCATAACTCGGGAACTATACTATGTACGATTTGCTGCTGTATATAGATGCTAGATATTATATTACTACGGATAGATTACGAAGTACTTGAAAGATATAGTAGAATATAAGATATAATATGTAAAAATAGCTGGCTCGAGTACACGCGGCGCGGTCGGCCGCTA